>JAQIWI010002512.1:0-12261 GCA_034698825.1 Deuterosminthurus bicinctus | reverse complement strand
CGATACATGATTCCCATATTAGTGAAATTCTCACCGTGGATTGCAGCGATGGCGATTTTTGTTACTCCAAAAATAATGCTGCGACCTGTCGACTTGCCGCGATTTGGAAATCTCCGACGTAACGAGGCATTTCGTTTCATCTGTTTCATTGTAGATGTGTCATTATTCCCTTGTGGTCGTCCAGTTCAGCTTCAATAATTTCATTCTCATCATCACCTGCAGCAAAGTTGTCGGGAGTCTACTTAACATACGGAAAGCACAGAGGTTTGTTCCAGATCTTGGGTGTTGAGAAAGTCGTTTTAACATCTGATTGTCTCATGCAGATGCAGATACCACGGAATTCGAGGACAGAGGGACCTCATTAGTAAGGCAAAAAAAGTTGAACTGTACTGCTTACTGGCGAACCACATTAATTCATGGATCATGTACACTGTAAAAATGATTTGTTTATGTTGTACTGTAGCATTTTTGTTCACAGTTATTACTCAGTTCAGCGATAATATTGTCTTCAGTCTATTGTTTTTGTACGGCAGCTGTCTCTCAACAACGTTCTATGGATTAGCCTGTTATTTTGGAAGTCAAGTACCGAATCGAATGGAAAACCTTCGCCATAATTTTAAGTCCAAGACTTTGTCTGTTGCCATTCCTGAGCATAGGTCAGAGCTGTCTGCATTGGTCAAATCAATGAGGGTTGTACATGTTAAAGTCGGAAATTTCCATGAAATGGAGCGAGAATCATTTTTGAAATTTGTCGGCTTTGTTGTCAATCAGTTGGTTTCATTGCTTGTATTACACTCTACCTAATCAATACGGAATATATTAAGCTTATTCCAAGTTCAGCAGGACTTCACATTGTCATCTTTGTGGCTCTTATTTCAATCTCACTAAGAACCATAGTAGTGGTAGGAAATTTAACGTTGCAAACACCCGTAATATTTGAAGTTTCTGCCGATTGTATTATGAAAACTACCAAATGGCCAAACCCTCATTGCAGTACCAAGTTCGAACCATGCATTAGTGTTTCAATTCGATAATAGCGGATCTTCTTCTCTTATGTATGTATATTCCAACAGACGTTGTGAAACCTCATTTCAGTTTATTAAAATGTAAAATTTTATTTGATGTTCAGTTTAGACAATAATACGTAGTTGCAAGTTGCAATAACGTTTCCCCGGTGTTTCATAATAATGCGAGCTTCGTAACTCCACAGTTTGTTCAAGTTCGAAAGCTTGAGAAGCTCAGGATTGGATAAATGTTTGAAAATTTCCCTTAAAACCTTATACAGCACAAAATATTGAAGTTTTTGTACAGGTTTCAACGAACTATTGACGCACGCTAATGCCTTCGCATCGCTAGACTTGAGCGGCGTCAAAGACATACGTAGTGGCCAGAGCACGGCAGATTAGACACCCGAATACTGCTGACGATGGCACAAAATGATATGCAGCTCTCGATTATAGCATTAGAGTCCCGTAAAAGCGACATTCTATCTTGAAGATTAAAAGGGCATTGCGATGATAATCAAACTGTGGTAGTCGAGTTGTCGAGTATATGCATTTTAATTTGAGAACTCCCAATACATCTACTTACCCAAACTCCTTCATAGTAGTTTTAACGCCTGATAATGTACAAATAACACAACAGCAACTTGTGTACCTGAGTGTTTTTTCAGCTGTTAACTGTAGTAGTAATTCATTTCCAACGTGTAGTGGAATGTGCCTGAATTTTGTTGGAGTTTGATACTACAAAATCCATCTGAATGCTTTATTACGCACATTTTCTTATCGACAAGTCTCACATGACATCAATTTGTAACAACGTAGGAGACCAAATGCTTTTATTTTCTAATATTACAATTAGCTTGGCCTAATTTTACGCGGTTAGCGATTGTAAATCATATCTATCAACTCATGACACGACTGACTGTAAGCAGCTCACTCTTGACATTTAACCTACTTATATTTTCGACAAACTGGCCGAGCTGTCATCTGAAACGTAAAATTAGATTCTGCGTTTGTATTTCTTCCGTCCTTTATGGTGGACGTCAGTATGCCGCTTAAGTGACTTCGAAAGGACAAATGTGTGCCTAGGGCTTCACTGTACATTACAGCTGCTGAATCTCAACGCCAGTTTTAGATTTCTTTGTAAAACGATTGACTGATGTACACAGGTTGACAAAGTGGGCTTCACGTAGAATCAAAATGGTGCGTTTCACTACCTTCAACTCTGCGGTGAAAATTTGTCTACTGCAAAATGTTGATGTTAAAGGCAACTTTGTCGGTGTCTACCAGAGATGTAGCCCGTTAGGCCCGTGCCAATTTGTTTTAGAGAAAAATGCCCGCTGATGCCCGGCCCGTAAATTTTGCACATAAACAGGCGCCCAGAAAGTCGTTTGGACCACCCAACAGGTCCCGCGGGCCGCCCGATGAGAGCGTTTATGCTCTCACAAGCTGATTCTGCTCATTTTCACACAGAAATATACAATGTGTTTTTCACAATATGACCATTTGGTACCGAAATATCGTACTCTGTGCATTTTATTAATTAATAGACGACCACTTTTTACTCACGGGCCTTGAACGGGTGCCAGCCCGTTTTTGCAACTTCAGCGAGCATGCCCACAGGTATCTTCCACGGGCCATATCTCTTTATCCAGACCTATTAGTGCAGACCAAGTTGCTTACCTTCATTGTAATGTGGCATGCTACAAATACAAATTTCAAGTGGCGTGCTGAGTCCACAAAGGACTCCAAAGCCTTCAAACCATCATAGATCCCCTTGTAAATGGCCAAAGCGTCTAGTGAATTTCTTGCTTCATCCAAGCTTCCACACCCTCCCATTTCATGCTTTAACCACCCACTCGTTTGACAACTAAAGATGTAGACAAAAACAATTACGATTGTCGTCATAGGCTGTGAAAACTGAAAACCCTTAATGTTATTCTTCAAAGAATTGCAGTCAGTAAACTTACTTTACTTTTCCCACTTAGGAGCAGGACCATTCAGCCCACCAATCAGGACAGGTAGTCAAATGCTGGCAAAGACCATTTATGCTTTCTCTCTGTCTCGTGGTCGTAATAACGAAGGTAAATTTCTGGCTTTCCCACAGCTCGAATCTCTTTACGAATTCAGAAGCCTAGAAGATTCCTTGATTCTGACGCTCAGATCTTTCATGAGTTTGCTTCATGTGTATATTGAAAGCAGAACGGACGGGGTGTGATTGGATAACACCCTGTATTTCAAAGATCTGCTATTGTAGTTTGTAGTAACACGTATTACGACTGAAAGCACCTTCACTGTGAGTGACTTTAGTCGCAGTTGTGGCATTTCATGCAATTTTAATTCACGTTTGATTTTCTTATGTCTTTCAAGGTTCACTGACGCTTGTTCGGTAATTGACAATTGAGCTTGGAAGCACTGCATGTAAGCATCCCGTCTAGTTGTAGAACTATTATAAGGCTGTAGTTGCCATTACTTCCGGTTAAATTCGATGACTTTATGATTCCTTTTTTGGGACCTGTACATTGTTTTACCCCCTCAATGTACTAAAATTTTACTTTGGGATTACACCTACCTCAAAAAATTGGCCGTCTTACCCTGAGCAGAAAATCATCTGTTCATTTTTCTCGCGTAAGCTTAGTTTTCGAGATAATTAGCTTTAAAGTTAATTTTTTGGGCCGCCCTCGCGTCTTATTGGCCAATTCAAAATCTACTGCATTCGTATTGGTTTGTAAGAATACGACAGTTTAAATGTGTTCACTGTTGAACCTACTGGCTTCTGATTGGTCGAGCAATATTTCCTTATTATTTATCGCCCTTTCAAACGTTTTGAACGTAATTCGCGTCTGATTGGTTGCTTATCTTTTCGGAATGTATCTTATCTCATATTTTCGGTTTGTATCGTATCTCATATTTTCGGTTTGTATCGTATCTCATATTTCCGGTTTGTATCGTATTTCAACTTTACGGTTTGTATCGTATCTCAACTTTTCGGATTGTATCGTATTTGAACTTTTCGGATTGTATCGTATCTCAACTTTCCTGTTTGTATCGTATCTTAACTTTCCTGTTTGTATCGTATCTCAACTTTTCAGATTGTATCGTATCTCTACTTTCCTGTTTGTATCGTATCTTAACCTTTTCTTTTCGTATCGTATCTCAACTTTTCTTTTTGTATCGTATCTCAACTTTTCGGATTGTATCGTATCTCAACTTTGCGGTTTGTATCGTATCTCAACTTTTCGGATTGTATCTTATGTCATATTTTCGGTTTGTATCGTATCTCATATTTTCGGTTTGTATCGTATCTCATATTTTCGGTTTCTATCGTATCTCATATTTTCGGTTTGTATCGTATTTCAACTTTACGGTTTGTATTGTATCTCAACTTTTCTTTTTGTATGGTATCTCAACTTTTCTTTTTGTATGGTATCTCAACTTTTCTTTTTGTATCGTATCTCTACTTTCCTGTTTGTATCGTATCTCTACTTTCCTGTTTGTATTGTATCTCAACTTTTCTTTTTGTATGGTATCTCAACTTTTCTTTTTGTATGGTATCTCAACTTTCCTGTTTGTATCGTATCTCTACTTTCCTGTTTGTATCGTATCTCAACTTTTCGGATTGTATCGTATCTCAACTTTTCTTTTCGTATCGTATCCCAACGAATCTTTTCGAATTGTATCCCATTGGATCTTTTTGTATCGTATCACAACGAATCTTTTTGTATCGTGGGCGTCCGTAATGTACTCTGGCCGCCCAGAAGAGCCCTCGGGCTGCCCGTGGGCAGCCCGACCATTACGTTTATACATTCACACGCTTTTTCGGCGCATTTTACAATGTGTATCGTGTCACAACGAATCATTTTGTAACGTATCTCAAAAAAGTTTTTGTATCGTATTCCAACGAATCTTTTCAAATTGTATCTTTCTCTGCAAGGATTCGATACTTTAAACGTGTTGAACCTGCCGTCTAATAACCATTGATTTCATGAATTCAACACAGTAAAAAAAATAGAACACCGATACGATACCATACAAAAGACCTCTGATATGATAAAATACAAAAAAATATCGACACAATACAATGCAAAATAACCCCGATACGATACAATATAAAACAACAAAGATACGATACAATACAAAACAACAAAGATACGATACAATATAAAAGAACAACGATACGATACAATATAAAACAACACCGATACGATACAATATAAAAGAACACCAGTACGATACAATAAAAAAACACCGATACGATACAATACAAAATAATTCCGATACGATACAATATACAAGAACAAAGATACGATACAATAAAAAATAACACCGATACGATACAACACAAAAGATCACCGATACGCTACAATACAAAAGAACACCGATGTCACACAATACACTAGAAATGAGATACGACACAATATAAAATAACACCGATACGATATAACACAAAAGATCACCGATACGCTACAATACAAAAGAACACCGATGTCATACAATACACTAGAAATGAGATACGGCACAATACAAAAGAAGCCCGTTACGATACAATAAAAAAGAACTCCGATATGATACAATACAAAAAAACTCCGATACGGTACTACTCGTATCGTATCTCAATGTATTCGTATCCTATCTCATCCTTTTGGCATAGTATCTCAATCAATTCGTATCCTACCTCAATCTTTTCGTATCCTATCTCAATCTTTTTGTATTATACCTCAATCTTTTTGTATTATATCTCAATCTTTTTGTATCGTATCTTTATCTATTCGTATCCCACCTCAATCTTTTAGTATCGTATTTCAATCAATTCGTATCCTATTTCAATCTTATCATATTGTGTCTCAATGTATTCGTATCCAATCTCAATCTACACACTAGAAATGCGATACGATACAATACACTAGAAATGTGATACGATACAATACACTAGACATGAGATACGATACAATAAAATTCATCAGAGATGCGATACTATACAATTCATCAGAGATGCGATACAGTACAACACAAGTTTTTACCAGTTTCGTATTTTCTATCAACTTCTTCTTATCGTATCTCCAATTTTCTTATCGAATCGTATCTCCAATTTTCTTTTCTTATCATATCTCGTATTTTTTCTCATACTTTCATTTTTCTCGTATACGACAAATAGAGTATATACGAGATACGATACAATACACAAAAATGAGATACGATACAATACACAAAAATGAGATGCGATACAATAACCAAGAAAGGAGATTCGATACAATGCCCAAAAAATGAGATACGATACAATACAATTCATCAGAGATGCGATACAATACAATAGATCTGAGATACGATACAATAAAACAGAACACAGATAAGATACAATACAAATGATCAGAGATACGATAGAATACAAGAGATCACAGATACGATACAAAACACGAGAACATAGATGCGATAAAGTATCATGAAATTGTGATTAATTTCAAACTTTTATAACATCTTGTGAATTTGTAAGTTTATTTTGAAATTTCATACAACTTCATGATGTGGTTGGGAGTAGTGTGGCCCGTAATGGGTGCCCACGGGCCCCCGGACCCGCCCATAGAAATTTTCATTCTCAATTCATACTAAGAAAAACCCTACACATCAACGCCCTAAGTATCCATTCAAAATTTTATAACATATGAATTTGTAGGTTTATTTTGAAATTTCGTAAAACTTCATGATGTGGTTGGGAGGGGTGTGGCCCGTAGCGGGTGCCCACGGGCCCTTGGGCCCGTGGGCCCGCCCGTAGAAGTTTTCATTCTAAATTCATGCTAAAAAAAGCCCCACACATCAACGCCCTAAGTATCCATTTTGGTTGATACATCCAATACAGCTATATGGCGCATAGTTAATTATTTCCTACAGTATATGTACTCGCACCTTAGTTCCCTATTCATTTCTAAAACAACAAAATGCAATCCTCCTAAGAAACTCTCCTGATAGAGCTCCTGATTGATGTAGTCTTAAAACAAGAATACATACTGCACATATATGATTTTGAGTCGATTATTATGCTCATTTATTTATATAATTTCATACAATGTCAATATCGACTGCACGCAACCTGTACTTAGTAACCTATTTCCCTTAAAGACAACAAAATTTAACCTCCTTAGAAAAACTGCTGGTAGAGCTTGTTTAATAAAGGATCTGCCGGACTGATCGCGTTATATTGTTTGGAAAATGATCTGTGATAGGAGGTTGTGCCTGCAAACTACGAATACTTTAAGCGGCGTACAGACTGCACGATTGAACATCAGGGATCGACGAAGTAACAGTCGCTCTTTCAAAGTGCCAAAGGATCAATCAAAATTCTCTGACATCCACGAATTTCATCAATAAAGCCTGATAACCCCGCGGCCTCAACATTCGGCACTTCGGGGGAACAACAAGGACATTAAAAAAAACGGGTAAGACCGCTCCTTTTTTTGAGGATTTTGGTAGCAGTCGCGGTCTAGCCCTTTTTTTTTATTTGTCCTTGCTGTCCTCAAACTGACCACCCTGGATCTTAGCTTACTGCAAGGATATTTATAATGATAAATCATATTTGCATGAGTACTACACGAGCTTATTTTAATGTTTGATAAAGTTTTCAGAAAATATCTTACCGGGACATCATTGGGAACCTTGAAGTTGAAGTTGAAAATTAAATTGTCTTATGTAGCCAGTAGCCACTACAAAGACAACCGCAGAAAAGGGACATGCATCCAGCTTATTTTCAAATTGCGGCCTTCCTTTTACAACTGAATTATTTGAATTCCAAAAATAACTACGAATGGTAACCTTACATGACGAACGTTCAAGGGGCAAAGTCATTAACTAACGAAAGCTTCATGCAAGCAAAATATTGCCCCTGAAGGCCAGTTTAAGTGACCTGCCAGTCACTTCATTTTCATCCCATCATGTCGTTGCAAATATAACATCATGTCTCAAAGGCCATAAATTTTGCATTATAATTGATCACAAATCACAAGTAAGACCCCCAATTTGAAATGTTCTAGCATTCAGATTCTCTAATTTTTCGACCAAGTCACGATCGCTTCAAATATATATTCTTGAGGGCCCTGCAAACTCCAAATGCAAATTGTAAGTGGCATAGAGGCTACACAAGGGAACCTACAGCATTGACAAAACAACAGTCTCTTTTCCAAAGTGGCAAAGCATCCATTAAAATCCTCGGCTGAATAAATCCAATACTTAACATGTTCCCATTACTATATCATTGCATTGCATATGCACCCACAGGAAAACCTTGGTACCTTTTCACCCCTCATGACATGACTGTGAGCGGCTCACACTTGACTTTTGCATGATATTTTCGGCAATAAAGCTTTGTTCATAGTATCCCCCATGCGTTGCTATAACGTCCCGTCCCCTTACCTTTGATCAACAAATAACTTGATCGGATTCATACTTTATGTATCACTTCATACTTCATGTGCGCTTCTCGTCCTCTTCATTTACGCATCGCTTGCCGCTGCGTAAAGTATGACAGCGCGCCAGAAATTGAACTGGTTCAACTTTTGAGGGAAGTGAAAATGAGATGAGTATGAACCACAGTGAAGTGGTACAGAATGAGGAAGATAAAAGGGAAGCTTGCGCGAATTTGTTCGCGAAAAGCAAAGTAAGAATGCGCGGAAAGAGGAAGTGATACAGAAAGTCACGTGATCTTTGAATGAATTGAGAGGGAAGGGACAGTATGAACAAAGCTTAAGCACTGAAATTTGAGCTGAAGTGATGAAACGTAATCGCAGATGCTACATTGGTATTTCTGGTTTTCTGTGTGAATGTCAACATGTCGCTTCAGTGAGTTCGAAAGCAAAAATACCCCGTCGTAGAGAAGGGACGAGAAGCTGTTGCATTTCGACGCCGGTTGCACAGTTTTTTGAATGACGACTAATACAATTAACAGGTAACAGAAAATGTGTCCGCAACAGATGACTCAATACGTATGATCAGGACAGACGGCATTATACTTTCTCTTTAAGTTTCACAGGAAATCTGCTCATTAGAGGGCCTGGCCCTTCAGCTCGTCAGTTCAACATGGACCCTTGTGAAAACTACACTATGATGATAAAATGATAAAGAAGCTTCGGGAATATGACGGTCGAAGGAAAATGGTTCACTCTGATTTGGACTTGACGATTACAATTCTTTAGGCCTAACGAGTCGTCTGTGGGAGTAGATTAATTAGCGTCCGTTGCTCCGGGAGTGCAATAAATTCTTTGCAGTATGTTCTTGGGGGAATTTGCACTTGAGACGAGTGTAGTTTGTGGGCGTACTGTGGACAAATTCATTTTTGGAAGCTGGCAGCGGTCTTTGAAAAACTCTGACCTCCTCCCCTATGGTCGTGTTCATAATGACAAGCATATCGTGCCTTTTGTTCGTCTGTCTTTACTTCAACTAAGGCACCTTCCACAAAATTGTCAAAAAAAACTACAAATACAAATTGCTAATGGCATGCAGGCTCCCCAGGGAACCCTCATTGACCCTCGTCCTTAAGTGCCATAGCATCCATTAAAATTCTCGGCTGAATAAATCCAAGCTTTAAAACGCTCCCATTTCATTATCATTGCATGCGAAGGGGAATGAAAAGGAACCAGATGACTATTTAAGAGTGACTTCTTAATACGAGGCAAATGATGCTAAAATTGGCATTGAAGCCATTAAGTTCAAGGAAGGATGTTGTTCTGCAAGTATTGGCATCTGGTCATCATTGCCATCATTATCATGGTCATGGTACACAGCAAAATGTTCTACAGAACTGAATGATGGTGCCGGGCTGTATGGAATGTGTATGGACTGTGCAAGCAAATAAAAATTAGTCCTGTAGTCAGTCGTCAGTCCTAAACTTTGCTGCTCTCAATTCGTCCTAATACTTTGTACCTCAACTCATGCACTTCTCAAGGCTCCGTGCACTTTAAAGATTTCAAAGGACAATTTAATGGGTTTGAGTAGAATTTCATGGTGAATGCGATAATTTAAGTTGACAAAAAGGGTCGCCTTCAAATCTTGACTTATTTGCAGAACGAATTTTTATTACAAACCTCCAAAAATTGAAAATCTTATGAGTGATGAGCCATGTAGTCGTTTTCATTCATGTTTCATGGGTACCAACGTGACAACTAAGTTTGTGATTATAACGTGGAAACTTCAATCGGTTTCAAAGTCCTGCCCTATTTCAATCTGTACCTGTTGAATAAAACCCGTCGGATCGCCCCAAGCCAAGTAGTCCTCAAGCTCACGTTCCTGTAAACCAACGTCAACACATTTGACAGATGCGAAAGGCTTCAAGTCACTCACTGCACAACGTCAAAATAAAATTCAAATTACTGCATTTATAATTCAACAAGAAACGGTAACGACATTAAATATTGGTAAAAATAAGAAAAATCAAAACAATACCTGGGAGGACTCCATAAGCAGTGAAATCAAGGTCGACAGCAAGGGAGGGGCACCTAGCGAAGGCAACCAGCCTTGTAACCTTGGAAAATATGAACGTGCCGACATCATCTTCAAACGGCGCATCACTTTTATCAAAACAGCTAAGTTTGAGAGTGAAAGTCTTTAGATCTGCAAAATATTCAAACTTATAATTTCTACACATAAATTTAGTTTTAAAATAAAACGGTGGCTTCACTCACTCTTCAAACAAGTAATTGCTGACATCACAGGAACAATGTTGACACTCTTCAAGTACTCTTCATCTTTCTCTCTAAGTTGTGCAATTTCCTCAGGGAAAATTCCACAGAAGATACGATCTAGATTTGGACTGTCTTTACTAAACTTTCCGTCGACTCGAAGTTCCTTCAACTCAGGCCAATGCTTCCAAATAGATCCAAATGGGATTTCGCCCTCTATATCATGTATCGAAAGTTTTCGGATGCCTGGAAACATCTCAGCAAAGAACTGAACCGCAGATGCGGGGATGTACTTCTGGCATAGGTCCAATTCGTTGATGTTTGCAGTTAGACCGGGCAAGGGCTCTCCAAAGACGGCATCCGCTTGGTCAAGTATTGCAAACATGTGCTCTGGTGATGGCTGAACGTACTCAAAAGTATAATAGATGCCAACGTTCTCCAAATTTGGGAAAATTCGCGTAAAATCGAAATTTTTCAAAATCATCACGAGTTCAGGCTGAAAACGTTCGGAAAGCATGTAGTTTAAGCAAATCGTGAGACCATCAACGTTGCCCAACGAGATTCCAAAGCGCATTAGAGGCACGGCGAGTATTATATCGACATTCATCCCACAAAGTGTTGTAGTAGATGCTTGCAGCAGCATTGGAGCCATGCGATTGAATGTGTCCAAGTTGAACTCGGGCCCAGTGTACAACATCTCCACGTGTTTCAGCCTGAGGGTATCGACGACGCTTTCCGAGATCTCATCAAAGGGAGCACTTACAGTACCTTACCAAAGCTATTAGCACCCTATGCTATAAAATATTTGATAGGCTCTAGTTTCCACAAAGTAGCAACTAGAAAAACGAAACTAATTGAAAAGTTAGAGCAACTACCCTAGTTTGTGTCTGCAAAGTTTGAGGTGAATCGGTCTATCCTGTCTCATTCAGTGCGGGTTTGACCTCGAAGATGCCAAAATCCAGCGTTCCAAAAGTATTAGCACCTTTCGGTTTTTGTCTGTAATTGTGCCACTAATGGCGATGGATTGCAACGAAAAGTGTTTAAAAGTGCTCTCGTGATCCCTTGGGAGCTTTATTGGTAGTCACCGGTAGATTTTGTTTTGAAATGAAAAAGCTATAAAGAAAATAAGTTTACATTTATTAGCATGTAAATCTCTGTCACTCCGCGGAAAAGTCCAGGTCATGTGACGACCTGCAACATTTCTATTTATATTAAGGTCATGTCATACACGTAAAAACATGGGGAATGCAATGAGCGAAGTCTCATTTATCGGAAGTTGGAACTTGGGAAGCTGTGAGTAGTGCCATGTTGGTGTTGTCACGATGCTTATGTATATTATGTTTTAAGCATAGGCCACATTTGCTTCTATATTCGTCTCTTTGATTGCCATGTCCATTGCTTCCCTAGTTCCTATTTCCTATAAATGAGACTTCACTAATTGCATTCCCCATGTTTTTACGTGTATGAAATGACCTTAATAATAAATGGAAATGTTGCAGGTCGTCACATGACCTGGACTTTTCCGCGGTGTCTCAGAGTTTCACATGCTAATAAATGTAAACTTATTTTCTTTATAGCTTTTTCATTTCAAAACCAAA
>JAQIWI010002511.1:0-12262 GCA_034698825.1 Deuterosminthurus bicinctus | reverse complement strand
TAAGACATCAAGTCATTAACCACATAACTTCCTTAATGATGAACTTGATTATAGAAAGAATTTTGTACTTTCACACAGTGTGTATAAAAGTTTTAAAAAATTATCTTACACAGTGAAGAAGAATGATGGAGCCGCTGTGTGTGTGTGTATGTGTGTGTGATGCTCCTTTTGTTTCTTCTATGGAATGGTAGTGTGTGTGTGTATGTGAAATGCAAATGTTTTACACAGAGATTTACAAGTATGCATTAGGCACACGCATGCATGCATGGTGGTGGTGGTGGTACTGCTGCTGGAGCCACTTATTATGATGGTGTTTAAGGGACTAGAGAACAATGGATCTGCAGTTTTTCAAGTCTCTGTCTCTCTCTCTCTCTTTCTTAACTCTCACGCACACACGGGAGTGTCGGGATGTGAGTTTGTGCGTATATGTGTGTGTGGAGCCAAAGTTCTCATTCCCTTGACTACCAGAGTATATGGAGCTTTACACAGAAGGATTTAACCTTTTAAGATGAGCCAGTAAAACTGAAGCTGTTATATATTTTACAGAGGACATAATGGCCATGGCTGGATTAAGCTCCGAGTAAATCTTGCACTCTGATGTAATAACTCAAGCCCTTCTCTCGCTCGCACTACTATATACGCTTCGTGGTGGTGGTATGAGTGTGTGAAAACTATTAAAAAGATCTTCTCTCCCCCACAAACCATCCATTCTATAGCTGGAGAGATAACTCGGGAGCGGCGGCGGCTTCTGCGTGTACAAAATATACTGTGAAATTTTTCAAATTTCACTCATTCAAAGTAGTATTCATTTTGGAAATGCGATGAGGGAAAGCTATGGAATTCACATGTCTGTGTGGACGTGTGATGAGGACGAGCCTTATCAATGTGGCATAAAGGCTTGCCGGCTGGATGATGACGACAATGTCCGTGTTAATCTCTCAGGATTCACAGGCACATACGCGTGAATGCGTGAGTAATGTGGATGAGATATGCCTTGAGAGAGTAAAGAGAGTTGCTTTAAATGGCATAGGCGGCAGTATGGCAGCTCAATGAAGATAAAATAATGATTCTCGCTATGGAGAATGAATTTTGCTATAGAAATTAACTCGGATTGTTTCAACATTATTAAGTGGAAGCGGGTTGATAATAGGAAGGAAATTATTGTGAAGAGCATTGCATTGACAGAAGTGTTGGCATTCCATAGCCCATTCTTGTCTCTTTTGTAGTAGTAGAATATTATATTCCACAGAGTCCTTTTCAGTGAATGGTTCAAGTTTGTGCGGCATTAACTGAAACATTTGCTACCTTTGGAATGTGTTGTGCCTTCTATAGTATATGCAATGCATGCATACAGCCCAAACTTTGTGTGTGAGTTAAATAACAGCATGTTTCGTCCCTGTTGAACAAATATAATCAATCAGGTGGAATGTGTAAAATTAAAAATTATCTTGTGTATCAATCAGCTGTGGTTGTAAGTGTGTATTATGTACTATGTGTGTGATGCTGTGAGTCTTTATCAGTTCGGAAGATCAACTTGTATATAGGATACATTTGTTGGAATGTTTGGGATCTGAAGGGATGGGATATGTTGATGATCTTGGTATGCCGTGGGATTGAAACGTGCTGACTTGAGGGATTATTTTTTTCCACGGATTTTATACATGTAGAAAAAGCGATGATGAGAAGGTTTCTCAAGAGGGTACGACAACGAGGACTATTAAGGGAATGAATGGAACAACTTGATCAATGTGTGTCAATTTGAATGAGATTAATGCTGTGAAGATGGTGATGATGATTGAACAGGTGAATTTTTCTTGGGTATAATTTGTCTAAGAATAGAGAGAGAGAGAGGCCATGATCGTGGTGTGTGTTGCATATATGCGGTAAAAGGTCGTGGGAAAGCGGACGGTGTGCATTACGCCTCCATAGGGCCGAGAAATGGCTGGGAGCAATGAATTGTTTAAATTTGTATTTTTTGATAATTTTTCCCATCTTCAGAAGGTGGAGGAGAAGAGATGATGATGACGATGATGAGGTTCATAAGAGCAATGTTGTTGGGTGTATGGAAAAAAAGGCACGGCTATATTTACTACGCGCGGAGAGAGGAATTAAATATTACATAGCTTGGCATCATCATGATCGTGATGAGTGCGTAGAGCGTACTGCACACACGCACACTCAACTATTAGCTTGTGGTTTAACTTTTAGGACGGATAAAACATTATGGGCTTGGGCTTTTAAGTGTATAATAGTCTAATGACAACCTAAGAGAGACTCTGACCAGTAATTATTTCTCTCACTTTTCTTCGTCTTCTTCTCCTCCTTCCTTCTCCCATTCTATCATCTCTCCTCCATGAAGGCCAAAGGAAAAAGATGCGAGGCTATCCGTTGAAAATGTTGACCATTTTGTAGTTAAAACCTAGCATTAGCTCAGACTTATATGGGTGTTACGATTGCAACATTTTATTATGGTCGGGGAGAGCAAGGATTTGGGACAGAATAACCTGATATTATGTATGGAAATCATGTGGGAATCACAGCTTTTTTCCAGACTCAATAAATGCCCGGACAATCCCATGTTATTTCCATGGAGGAGGTATGATCATCATTTGGTTGGATGATAAGCGGAGAAAGATGGAAGGATGAGAGTGTGTGTGTGATTGTACACACGGAGCTAATAGCTCCAGCAGTAATCACACTATAGTATACGCTGTATAAACTCAGTAATAAGTTTCCCTTAAGGTTCTATAGCTCTGTGTGTATGTGTGTGATAGCGTCTAATGAATGATATTGATGTGAAATTTGAATATGTAATTTAATAGTCCGTTTAAAGGGGCGGGTAAAATAATGGGGGAACTGGGAATATGTACAGAGAGCAATGTTATTATATGGAGCTCACGAACCATAAGAAGAAAAGTCGAACACACGAACAGGTGAGTTAGGAAGTTGCCTTGCACTTGGTCAATTGATGATAAATCTTTGTATCCACAACACTCTGGCTCGTTAACTTGCCTTGGTGATAATGGTGTGGTGTGTGTGAGCTGTGTGGTTGTGAATGGCACAAATTTTCCACGTAGTAATGGGTGACAGTCAGTAGATAATTTAAGAGTGCTATACAGGTCTGTGAGTTTCACACTTTTCAGGCAGTGCATGGCACAGATTTCCTATTGTTTTGACCGTGTAATTGAAAGCTATGCAGCTATAGTGGACATTGTGTGTATAAGTCTTGTCTATGTGTACGATTGTTAGTAGTGTTATGAGTGGGATATGGTTGGTGGTTCTTTTCCAAATCTTTCGTACATGAGAATGATATGTTCGGTGCTGTACAGGAAATTAGCTGGACTTAAAGCTTTGGAAAGAGATAGAGAGTTTATAAGAGCTTGTACTTGTTTGCTGGACGGTTGTAATCTTATTACATGCAGACACATTCTTGGGGCTCGTGAGAGGCAGTAGGAGGCGAGATGGACGGGAGAAGGAATGAGCGGAGAAGAGTGCATAAAGTTCTGTATAGAGAGAATAATGGATTGACTAGATGAACCTTTCTCACGCCCTGATACTCCTCAAATAGTCACTACTTGCCTCGGGCTTGTATATCTCAGTACTGACTTTATTTTATACCTGTCTTCTCCACTCTTCCCGTCTCTCTTTCTCTGGCTGGCTATATGGCTGGAACGTTGAGCTTGTCTGATAAGGCACTGAACAACGTAGTAGTTAAGTCGGCTCCGTCTGTTTTTTTTTCTATCTCATCTCATATATACTTTCATCCTCGCACTCTGGAGCTGTGACTTGAGGTGGCTGTGAGTAAGCCTTTAAAACTCCTTTGCGGATTCGTGGTCATTTAAAAAAGGCTTAAAAAGATGTGTAGCTATATTTATGTAGGTAATTACCCGCGGCTTGAGCTTTTTCATATGGTCATTTCCAAGCACACTTTAACACGTCTCACCTCTGCCCTTCTCTTTGACCCTATCCTCGTCTATCTATCTCGCTCTCCATTATTATGATTACTGATACATCTTGCTTGCCCGGATGAGAATGATAATAATAATAATGATGGACTTATTTTTAAGCTTGAGTACTACAGTGTGAGTTGAATCGATAATGCAGATTGGTTGGTTGTGTGAAACTTGAGTGAGAGATATAGAAGAGGCTCATATGGCACCGTTGACGGATGCTGTGAATAAGGGAAAGGTATATAGAGAGAGCTGCAATGTTGAGAACACAAAGGGAAATGCTAGCTGTCAGTCATTGTGGCTGAAGTTTTGACGGTCCCAGTGGTCCAATCGGTTACTTTACTTCACTCACTCGCTCTCTCTCTCTACCCCTGCTCCCCTTGTGATTCATGGAAAATACGCTCCTTTCAAGTCCATCTCTTCATCTGTATTATGATGAAGCCATGCTTACACTCTGTATGGAGCAGGGAATTCAACTTGAATCCGGATCCGTTTACTCTTTTTCATATATTACATCATCCATTCTATATGCGGAGCAGTAAAAGCTTGCACAAGGGGAGTGAAAACACGGTAGCTTATTGAATGAGGAGGATTTTTTTGAGTGTGTTACCATGTAACAAACATGTGACTGTTTGTGTGTACATGGATAAAGAGTTGGTCGGTCTTTTGCCATTTCTCATTCATCAGTTGCTTCGGGTGGATGTTGCTGACAGCTCCTTAAGAAACAGTGATTGATCTCCCTTGGGGAAGCCTTATGCACACACAAACTATTCAAATGGCTATGTACACATGGTCCTGAGAGGGAAGTGCTGGCGGCAAAGAATATACGTCCTTGCAAGTGACATAGGGACTATAGAAGAGTACCTACTATACCTTTCGTCTCTATTCTATCCATCCCTTTGAGCAGTCAATTTGACGGGATATATTGGACGGAATTCGCATGATTTTTTCACCTCGCATCATCATCATCACTATCCCTTCTCAATATGTGCAAGATTTTCCTTTGGATCCCTTCTTGTGCCATTGCGCTTTGATGATATGGAGGAAGGTTAGGCCACTCTTGGCGTGAGGTTGTTTTCAAGTCCCCACTCAAAGGTCCACGGTAGTGTCTATACTGACAGGCTGGTTGCTATAGACTTGCATGAAGTGAGTCTGAAGTAGCATGAATCTTGAATATTCTCGCTCATATATACTCTCTTTTTTTATGATACAACTAATTCAAGAGATAATCGATAAAATTCAGAGTACTTTACACACATAATCATAAGCCACCATTATACAGAGAAAGGGTGTCGGGATGGAGGCCTTTGATATGTAAGATTTATTGGACTGGAGTCATGCAGTTGGCAGTCGTCATGTTGTATAGTAATGTATAGGCACTGTAGATGAAAGGGCCATCGTGAGCATCTCATCATTATATTGTCCAAGATGATACGGTACTGGGGAGGTGATGAGAGGAAGAATGTGCGGCGTTTTGAAACTATGTGAATTTGTTTGTGTGTGTGTGTGGAGTGGAGTGGAGTGGAAGCGCGTGTGTGGATCATCTGGATGTCCCTCAACAGGAGGTGATGGGCACATTGATGCATGTAAATATATTTAGCTAGCGTGTGGCTAAAGGAAATTGAAGATTGCCATGAAATCTTATTATATTATCCCTTTCGGGCTACTATTATTATTATTATGTATCTCTCTCGCTCTACCTGTTGTTCGTATGCTGATGAGGTGTCCATCTTGAGTACTTTCTCAATAGCCTTATGCATGACGGGCAGTCACCACCATATGGAGAGTTTGTGTGCGTGTATAGCTCTATTATATAAAAGTTGAGAGGGCCAGAGAGATGGGATTATGTACACTTAAGTGGCTTCTCTCTCTCTCTCCTGCTACCAGCCAACTTATACCTACTACTTGTTGGCATGAACAAGAAGGTAGTCCCTCATCTCTTTCGGTGATTTTTTAAAAAGGTTTACATTTCAACAGAGGAATTTCATCTGCCTATGGCAACATTGCGAGGATGATGATGATGATGAATAAAATACCATGAGCTATCCTCATTCCTTTCCTGGATCCCGTATGTACGAATCTAGAGGAAATGAATATATGTACATACTTGCTCGTCATGCTGACAGTCTCATATGGTCTCATAGGGAATTGATAAGGGATTAATAATAATTCTTTGTGCCGCATGGCGTGAGAGAGAGGGGGATGCTGATGAGATGCTAGTTGACAAGATGAGTGCCTCCGTAAGGGTAAAAATCCCCAATTTTTCAAGTGCTACAGCATAGGAGGAGCAGCAGTAGTATTACGTACTGCAGGTAAATGGGAAGCGAGGTATATAAATGGAGTGCAAAATACAATCATCATCGTAATCACATGTGAACGATTTCATGCTGTAGCCATAGGGGGGCAGCCATAGTGAAGAGTTTGTATGAATGAAAGAAAAGGGGGCCAGGCCATGAACTAATGAAATCTCTAATTTTTCCAAGCTTTTCATTTGCCATCGGGATGGAATGAGATCCGTTTGAAGGGCCCGTATGGCTTCTTTGGTCCTTAATCTGCATTCTCCCCATGAGTGAGCTCCTTTAATTTCACATGTCCTATGTATGCCTGGACTATGGCGGTCGAGGGGTACTGTACCTTTGAGGCCCTCCACTGTGCTCATTACCTTTTCATATATGCTCATGACCAGGCCGCTGTTGGGGCCTGGGCCATGGATATAGTATATAGTATAGAGAGGTGAGAGCCAGTGGTGTGAGTGGCTGTGTGGTATTAACCGCAGCACACATATTGATGAAGGCGGGAATATGTATGCAGTTCTATTGTGTGGATACGGTGCGTAAAATAGGGACGGTAAATTAGATTATGGCTTATGACTTATGTGATATTGCAAACTGATGAGTGATTTAGGAGGATATTGGAGGAGTCTGCGGGGGTTAGAGCGATATAAATGAGCCTTTTGTCGACCTATGAACCGCATCTCGTTTCATTTCAGTCTTCAGCTCTCTTCTAAACTTCTATACTTGTTCCTTCGCTCTTTCTTCTCATTCCTTGGCGGACAGGTAGGGCTGGAGGTAAAAAAAAATGCTTAAACTTGATTAACTTGACGATTGGGGGATCTTTGTTGAAGTGAGGGCGGCCAAGAGTTTGGCTGTGGTGGAATGTGTGAATATAATCGTAGTAGTATACTAATGCTGTTTCTTGTCTGTGTGTCTCTCAAATATTCCTCTCACTCTGTATGTCCGTACGGACTGCCTCCTTTCAATGCTTCCAATTCCATGTTGAGCATGAATAATGGTGATCAGTATGATGACCACAGCTCTTGCCCTCATCAATGAGCGCACATTGGGCTGTCACCATTTAAATCCAGTTTATCAAACTTACATGTATGGAGAGGTGTGATATGTTGTATGAAGTAATGGCTCTGAACGGATTTACTCTGAGGTGTATATGTACATGTCATGTATTTTAGATGAGAATGTATGCATTTAGATGGGGATGTATGCGAGGGATGAGCTCTATGTCCAACACCAGTACTAACACTACTGCCGGTCTTTTTTATGGTCTGAATCGTTTGATCATATCACGGAGTCATGGAGATGATGATCCGTGGAATGGAATATCATTGCCACATTTCTCATGCTCAGTGGCAACAGGAGGAGCAATGATAATTTACATCTCGGCATAATGAATGACAGGGAATAAAAGATGCTTGTTCATCTCTTGGTCTTCTTCCTCTTGAATACACGCGGCCTTACCGCACCATCACCACTTTGGTGTGGCTATATGAACGTTCGGGATGAACGGAGAGGCTTGGAATGTGATTTATTTTCTAATTAAATGCATATGAGGAGGTAGAATTAATGGATGTCAGCTTGGTAACGGGGGTTATGGAGACATGCGGAGCGTGCAGTTCGTGCTGTATGGATTTGTGCGGATAGGAATCCGCATGCAAATAGTAATTACATGTTGCCTGTGCATTTTGGAGATGATATGATCGGGATGATGAGGAGGATGAACTGGTCTTGAACTTGGGAATAATAATTTTGGGGACGTGTGTGTGATGATGAGGTGAGGGTGTGCTGTACTGACCAGCACCATGAGCCGGTTCCTTGTCCAAAAGGGCAGAGTTGAGATTCATGTGTAAGACTCAAGCCTGTAATAATAAGGGAGATAATAATAATCGTAATGCTCTTGTCCCACAGCACGACATAATATGTCGTGAGTCCTCTGGCATAATAATAACAATAATAATATCATCAGCTCTGCCACAGTCTCAAGAGCTGCATATATCAGCTCACAGCTTGTCTTTGTACCGTTAGAGTCTGTGAAAAATTCATAATAATCCCATGTATGATGGGTAAAGAAGGTGACCGTTAGCACTTGTTGCTTTTGTTTTGTTTTTTTATTTTGCAAAGTATTATGCATTAGACTTAAGCTGGAGGAATTGTTTGATGGGGGGAAGTGTATGCAGATTAGCATGATGATACACTCCTGGCCGTGTTGACCCCATGAATAAGATGATTATGGTGCTATTTATTATCGTCCTGTCTACTTGCTTCCGGGCTGAAGACTTGATCAATGTTCCTGGCCTGAATCGTTCAAGTCTGTTGACTCAGTCAGGACTTGTGGTGTGGTGATTGTGAGCAGTGCGTGGAAGGAAGGAGATTTCAGTGGATGGACGTGATGTATACAATGAAATGAAGCGTATGAATGATAAAAGCTTATGTCTGTGTGCGCCGTATGACTGCTCCTGCCTGACGCAGCTCAATCATCAGTTTGACTTGCTCTCCTTGTTCAGGATAATTCTCCTCTTCCTCTCCCCGTACATACGAATGCTGATTACGTGAGGATAATTTAATGAGGGAAAAAAACTTTATTTTTTCACGATAAATTCCACTCGTGTTATTTGATGCCCGCAAGAAGTTGAAAAAGACCAAGGATATACACTGTAGTGGTGGTGATGATGAGGATGATGATCGTGAGGCCATTGTTAGGCTATTGTTATTATTGTTGCTTTAGGAACTGAGAGGGAGAGAGAGAGAGCCGCTAGGTAGGAATCATTGATGGACATGACCAGGTGGTGGTTGTAGTGGTGATGTTGATTGGGCGGGTGTGGGACGACAAAGTTTAGCTATGTAACAATCGTGTCTTCTCCCGTGGACAAGAAGGCATATGAGCTGAGTGGTTTCAACACAGCAAGTGTCTGCTGTAATAGGACCAGCATGTGAGAGAGTGTGAGACTCACTCGGACTTGGAAATGTATATGAGACCACTCAACAGCTTATTACTCCTTGACGCTGATAGAGTGAGAAAAATAAAGGCAGGATGTCCGATTTAGTCAGGATGACGAGTTTGTTAGGCCGTCCGTCTGTATGTTCAAGGGAGGAGGAGAGGGAGGGAGAACGTTTGGAATTTGAGTGCGGAGAGGTGATAATTGTGAATCGCCTCCGGCTTTTACTTTTCCCAATCGATATTAAGATGGGCGCTAATAAAGAAGGTGGAAATTTATGTGCAACTTGCTTCTCTTGTGGTCAGTAGTAGTATGCAGGTATTATGTGAGCTTGCTTGCGTATTCTAACCATTGGTTTGTCCATCCGTGTGTGTGTGTGTGGAGGACCACATTACAGCCGGCACTCATTATGCTCAAGCAGATTTATTAATCCGAACAAAATGCTTCACACACGTATACATATAGGAAGGCCAACGGCCCTACATAATCCGCACGGCTGTATTACAAGATATGTAGGATTTGAGGCTCATCATAACGTACCCTTCCTCTTATTCTTCTTCTTCGTCATCATCATCATCGTCTTCATCTAGGTCTTGTTCTTCTTCACATCTCTCACACACTCGGCCCAGGTCTTACTGTATATTGCTTGGCTACTATCTTGACTACATCTTATGAAACCTCCTCCCTTTTTTCTAACCTCCAAGCTCTCTATATGGTCTCCATCATCATGAGCTCAGGTTACTCATGATTAGGGATTGTGATACTCTTGGGTGGGGAGATAGAGAGAGAGAGAGAACTTTGATGATATGACGACCACCACTAGCTCCTCTATTCCACGCACTTCCTCTCTCTCTCTCCCTATAGCTCTGCTAGCTGTCGGGGGTCCTTAAGGAAAAGAATAACTGACCTGGAACTGAGCTAATAATGCATGAAAGCTGATCATCTCCACCTGTCTTGTATTATTCAATGTACTGCAGAGGCTGCTGGCTGGAATTCCGGTCGTCCTGTTAGCTCACATGCTTTGTGTGTATGGGGATTGACAGGTCGAAATGGCGTGTGTTTTGGTCCACATGTGTTTAAGTGCGTATGTGTGTGTGAGTGTGTGTGTCTGTGTGTAAAATTGAGGTTTTTATTATTATTGGGGATCACTACCGTTACATGTGTGAAGCTGCTCTCACTCACTGGCTTGTGTTTAACTTGATTGTGGTGAATCTAATAGAGGATGATAGCTATATGGTCGTCAGGATGATGATGATGGTGAGCCTCCTC
The DNA here is from genome assembly GCA_034698825.1 of Deuterosminthurus bicinctus. Taxonomy (NCBI): domain Eukaryota; kingdom Metazoa; phylum Arthropoda; class Collembola; order Symphypleona; family Bourletiellidae; genus Deuterosminthurus; species Deuterosminthurus bicinctus. Next base: position 1,816 of record JAQIWI010002511.1, on the reverse strand, counting down.
ATCATTATTGTGTGGAAAAGCTTGAGGGAACGTTGTTGCGTGTTCTATGCAACACGACATATAGACGGGACGGCGGTCTTGGCCATGAGCGTCTTGATTGCTACTTACTTATGGCAATACGCAGAGACTGCACACACACATCTGTGAACACTCGTACACTTGTCAGTTGTTGAGAGAGATCATTATACAAGAGAATGAGTGACTGTCTATAATATTATTAACGGGAAATAAATTTAGTAGGGGAGAGGGATTGAGAGAGAGAATATAATGTACGGGTATATAGAAGACATTGTGGCTGCTGGTTGGTTCCATTTCATGTCAGTCAGTCAGTCACTCAGTCAAGTTTGGGATGGATTTGTTGGGCATGGATGGTTGACTGAATATTGTGAGCGCAGTAGTTAGCATCCCTGGAGCTTTCTTCCCATGTTGTACATATAAGTAATATATTGGAGGACAGATACATATGATGATGAAGAAGAGAATGGAGCTATGCTGAGAAGAGTGTGTGAACTTTGTGGGCTTGAATGAATCCATTGTTTCCTCACTACAGAGAGTTTTGTTGGATGTATAAAATCCAACGTCACGACTTTGTCACGTTTCTTTTCCCATTGACAGACCTCCTCACCATCCTCCTCCTGGCCCTCCTATCTCCTCCTCTGCCCTCCTGTCACTCAATCATACTCACTGACTCGCCAGAACATCTCAAGTGTTATAATGAAATCTAATTCTCAGCCTGTTTTTCACTTTGGATTTACATATATACAGGAGAGGGGGGTTGAGTTGAGAGTGAGAGAGACAGATCTTGAGTTGCTTCCATTATGATGATGACGACGATCCCGATGATGGCAATGAATTTGAAAGAAGTTGACAATAATTACGCTCTCTTTTTTTTTTGTCTTTTACAGATTTCGCATCGACAATACGGATCATATCATCGATGTGAATCGTGATAATCTACCGTATGATCAGGTGAACATCATTTGTCCGGTGTATGCACCTGGTACGAGCGAGGAGGACGCAGAGAAGTATATCATCTACAACGTAAGTGATTTTCCAGTCTATGCCTCATATCCTCATTCATATCAAATGGACAAGAAGATGCCAAAAGCAGCAACGTAGCCATAGCCTGGCTCTATATGTTCATGCCGCTCCGACTTTTTGACAGCATAAAGAGATGTCAAGCATGTTGTTCTCTATGGAATCTTGTTGAGAAGAAGACGTGGACGACGACAGGATTAGACTGAGTGAGAGATGTGAACTAATGTTCTCATTCTTTCCAAAAGCCATTCACATGGATTTGTTCTTCCACTCACTCAGGGCTATTGAAAATAGATCATTATTATTTCTGTATTGACATTGAAGGATATTCTAAGAGGGACATGTTATTTCTGTTCATCTCTCAATGTCCAAGTCAATAATTCAATTACACAGTCAGTGGCCTCTTGACTTGTGAAATGAAAAAAAAATAAAATAAACCCAGGTATCATTGTAGGCTGTATACGGTAACATTATGAGGGTAATGATGATGAAGGAATGGACTGAGCAGTAGCTGAAGAGACAATCCATCACGTCCATAGTCAATTTGATTCTGTGTATGTGTGTGTGTGTGATTATTATTATAAAGGAGCTGAGAGTTCTAGATTTTTAACTTGACTCACTCAGCTTCTGGGTTACTGATGAAAGAGTATTATGGAGAGTACCGTATGTTGATAATGATGAGGGCATTTTTTTTCCACCTTGTAGACAATAATGGTCCGTGCATAGGAAGCACGATTTTGGGCTATTTACATTCTAAAGGTTTTTTGTTTTGTATACA
>JAQIWI010002510.1:0-12262 GCA_034698825.1 Deuterosminthurus bicinctus | reverse complement strand
ATTCAATGAATTTATTTTAATTTTTTATTGATTTTATTCAATGAATTTATTTTAATTTTTTATTGATTTTATTCAATCTACTCAACAGTTTTCGAATTTTTGGGTTGCCTCTTGAGCTCATCTTTTGATCACAGAAACACGTTCTCTCAACTCTCAGCTTTCGAACGGTGTGCTCCACATGTCTTTGCGGTCATTATTTTGGAAGATGTATAGGCACTCAAAGTTTTCAAAATGGCCGAAAATCGCCGGTAAAACACACGTTAAAATCGCGATTTTTTCGGGCGAATTGCTATATCTCAGCTAATTGTTGACCGATTTTGATGATTGTTTGATCAAAAAATTATCCCAAAACTCTAGTTTTAGATTTGATACCCAACATGTTTGTAGCTCCTAAGCTCTTGAAGTTATTCAAGTTTAAAAGTGTCAAGTCTCCTCTGGCACACCCTGTACAATCAACTACTTTGTAACTCCAATGACAGTATAAGATGATGAACTTTGTATTGCAATACCAAAAAATACGGTGCAACTACTGGGTCCGTCGTGCAAAAGTCAGTGAAAAGGGGTGGTTTTGAACGTCCCTATTCCCGACCATATGGTAGTCAATCTCATTGATTAGATATTTGGTGAGAATTCGGGATGAACCTTTACCTGTGGCAATCAAGTGCATTAACATTGGATTGGAAGCAGATAAGATCTCCATTATGTTTGGCTTTATCTCACGCCCTTTAAGATAATGTCTCATAAATATATGATAATGACTTTGCCAAAAACTAGCTACACCATTTCAAGTTCCTAGCACACCACAGTATAACAAAGCTGATCAATGCACTGACCACCCCTTGTCCACATTCGCTACACACCTGATTAGTTCAATTTGGAAAAAATATCAGTTTGTTTTACTAGTATTAAAATACCAGCCATGGTTACTAAAAGGTTGGACACATACGTACAGAACTTTAAGTACAATATCAGACTAACTGGAATCACGCGTGTACATTTTGTCAAAAGTGAGGTATAACCAATGTTTTGTTTGTTTCGTCAAAACATTTGGAATTGCATGGTGCAAGTCTGACAGTAGTGCTCAACGCTTTTTATTTGCAGTGGGACAATCCGGACCCTGCAGATCAAGTATCATGTGGATACCTACTTTACCGAGCACTTTATCTCGCATATTTCCTCACATTCCTCGGTATCTCCGTCCATCGTGACCAAAATAGCGGCTACTGGCTACTGATGGCGACGCATTGGTCCTTCTTAGTTCAGACTTTTTATGGAACTGTGCTCTTTCTCAACCTCGCTTACCGTTTCCACCGATTCAGGATGTACATGCAGATTCGAAGGAAGCAAGATATTGAAACAGCGGACAGTCGAGCGCGCTATTTGCAAGCTCCAAATAAATTAAATCCTTTCGACTCTATCTCATGGCTCCTCATGAATGTGTCCTCCACAGTGCCCATCGTCGTCACCGTGGGCTACTGGGCCTTTGTCTATAATGCTAGTTACGCGAATGCTTCAAAGGACGTCCTCAACTACGCCGTGCATGGAGGTAATGCTATAATTGCTCTGTTGGACATCTTCATCATTGCTATTCCAGTTCGAGTTGCCCATGGATGCTACACTATGGTCTTCACATTCGCCTATCTTCTATTCTCGTAAGTCAAAAGCAGACATCATGGTCGTATGAGTGGTACTTAACTAGTAAAACCCATTTCTGGTCCTTCTATAGAGCCATATATGAGTTTGCTGGAGGCTCGTACAGAGGAGATAACAATTTTATTTATGCCTTTTTGAACTGGCATGATGAGCCTGGATGGACGGTGCTGGTTGGCGTTATTAGTCTTTTCGCAACTTTCGGTCTCCATATGGGCCTGTGGTTTCTCTATAGACTCAGACTGTATTTAGCTGGAAGATTCCGCAAGCAAAATATTTACTTTGTAAGAACGTAAGCAAAATATTTACTTTGTAAGAATGTTACACAAGTTTCCTTACAATACGTTCGTCTTGATTTTATCATGTCAATTAACATTTTGGTTTCTTGACGTTAATGCTCCGTTTCCGTTGGTACATTACTAAATAAAATCATTTGATACAATCAAAGAGAATTATTTCTAGTGATTCATTAGTTATTGCTGGTCTGAGTTTGTCGTTTAAATTTTGTTTTAGTCCAAGTAGTATTCTTGATGTTACGAATGGAAAGAATGGATATTTATATAGCTAAGCTCAGCAGTGCTCTTCATCGGGATCATCGTCCACTCGCCGCTACTGAATGCCGACTTTGGAGGAAAGATGGGGCAAACAATCAGCAAATGCTCCTCTGAACTTCCCGTCTGCTTCAGATCCTCAAGGAATTAAGCCATATGCCATGATCGTTACCCTTGGTTTTTGTGCCAAACTGCCCAACCCGAAATGCGGTGCCCTATTAGTTCTAACAACTGGAGCTGAATGGAAAGTGGTCTCTAAATGGTGTTTGCGGCACCAAAGCTACAGCTTTTAAAATCTATGGAAATCATTGAAAAATGTCGCCATAATTTTCCACAAGTCTTGAACAATACGAGTGATTGAACGACCGAATCTGCTGATTTTTTTTAAAAGTACAGGCACCAGTTCCAAAATGGCACAATGCACTCCCATAGTGGTGACATTAAGAAAGGAAATCTGTGGTAATGCTCTTGCTTTTCAATCTTATTCCCAGCGAAGTAGAGTGAGTGAGTAAGGAGAAGGCGGAATGAAAAGCGACGGCTGTAAAGCTCAATGGCTTTTCGTACACACATTCGAGTGAGTCTGTACTTTGAGAAAGTGTGTTTGTGTGCGTGTGTCAAGTAATTCTATGCGACTTGCAGAGGTTCGCTATAAGGCTTTGCGCACCACTTCACTTTCCATTCTCATGAGTATAGACTAAATCGTCCATTGCACAATAAAATGAGTCACATCGTCACATGAAAACATTGTAAGAAGTTCTTTCGCCTCAACTGCACAAGCTTGAGTAGGCATGAATATTCAGGTCTGCTATGTGTCAATAAAATCCTAAGGCTACCTTGGGCAGATGAGACAGACTGAGGCGAAAGGAAGGGAAGGAAACGAGCTAATGTTTCGTCGTCTGACCGAGTCGACTATTAAGATACAAGGCTTGTTGCAGCACCAAGCTCATTAGAGAAGCTGATGAAACAAGGACGTGCCGTCATGGGTAAAGAATTGTGGCAGTATACTCTTAAGTTTCTAACATCCAGCAGCGCACATAGTTCTCACAGGTAAAAGTGTGCTCGTGTGATGAATGGACGTGACTTGGGGATTATTTGAAAGGCGAGATAGAGAAAGTAAGTGAGTAAAAACCACATCATCTCTTCTTTCTCTGCTTGAAGACACAACAAAGAGAAGACCGACATGGAAAAGGGGAAAGACTTTTTTTTCTTCATCGTCCCCCATCCGCCTATTCAATATTCCAAGAGCAGCACGAGACTTGACGTCTTGTACCCCAGACGACCTTCAATATTGTCACGTCTCCACGATCACAGTAGTGGTGAGATGTATTTAAAATGAAGAAGAAGAAAGCCATGTTGGTGAATGGAAAGCCTTGTCAATGTAGCACATTATTGTATCCCATTCACAACTCTCCGTGGTTCCCACTTGGTGTGTAGTGTGTACAACATATAAAAACAAATACCGACTGCGAGTGGATTTGGGACAGGTTGTAATGTCTTCACATTACACTTGGACACATGGACAAAATATCGAGGGAGACGGTGGAATGAGTCCCTTTTACAGTGATTGACAGCATTTATATGTACAGGGAACTACATACACAGAAATTACCATAAAAACTGTGCATTTATGGCCCTCAATTATGGATGCATTTGCCAGCATGTGTTGAGTTCAATAAAATCGCTTAAATTCAATTTCTGTCTGTCATTCACGTCTACAGCTCTTTCTCCGGGACAGAGCGATGAGCTTTGGTAGAACTATGAAGAGCCATTTCCATATCCTTTTATATCTCATATCTCCAGCTCTAATTATTCCCGCACAGACATACTAACAATCTGATACCACTCTACACATCACCACTAAATAGTATGTATACATGTCTGTATATGTGTGAAACGAAAGGGAAGTTTCTTCCATTACAAGTTAAATTGAATTTCTCCAGGGTCCAATGAATGCCATCGGGGTGGATTGTGTGTTAAATGAGTGCACATGCTGCACCAACGATCCTGTGTGAGAGAGTGTGAGGAACAGCAGTGGTGATTTGTCTTGTGAGCTGCACTACAGAACAGGATGCAGGACAAGGAAGTATAGTACACAAGTCTGAGCCGTTTAATACAGCCAATTAACAACTATTTCCCGCTAGACTGACGCAAAACAGAAGTGTATAGACTGGCTGTCGTGTGCGGGAACGTGTGTCCATGTACGTTCGGAGTGAAAGCAAAGAGTCTAATCCAATCAACTGGTGGATCTCTTCCTGCTCTTCTTCTGTCGTCAGCTTCTACTGCTGGTCAGTAAAACCGTTCATTTACTCTCTGTCTCACACTTTCTTCCTCTACAAACTTGTCTCTCGTACACATTAAAGGGACGTATAGAAAATAGCACGTTCGACTAAAATTAACCTGTTGGGCGTGTAGGACATGCCTTTATTTTATACGCCGAAAAAACAACTTGCCATTTCATGGCACATGCTCCTTGGAAGGAGGAGACCGAGTGTATGCCAGATATGATTAATTAGCTGCTTGGATTAACCTAGCCATCAGAGATGATCATCTGGATGCATAGAAGCGCTTGCTTGGGCATGTAAATTTCAGTGGAAATATATACTCTCGTGCAGCTATAACGGCTGTCGCCCAACGTGCTGAGCTCCGCAACGTATCTTTACCTCTTCACCACTATATAGTGCTCTAATGAGGTGATATAATCTTCCCATCCAGAACAATAATCATGTTGAAGGTCAATAAGAAGGACTATAGAATCTCCGTTTCCTCCCATCAAACTAGTTTAATTAATGGAATATTATATCCGGTGTTGGTCTAATAGGGAAGCAATCATGATGTGCTTCCACATTAAACTTGAGACCTACACCACTTCTTGCCGACGACAGAGACTTTGAGGATGGAAAAAATGATTACATCAAGATTGCCATTTTATAGTTGGCAAATATTCTTTCAAATTCTCTAGAGAGAAAGACAACCTCTCTGCTCTGCTCATCATCCTCATTTCAACAATAAAGTACATCAAGGGAATCAAATCCCTTCTGCGCACTCCCCTCATCGATTCTTCCTCCTAAATTGAGAGCAATTATCATTGCACCAGCAGAATTCATTCTGAAGCATCGAATAGAGCTCGTATCATAAAAGGAAGGATGGAATATAATATGTATCTCATGAGAATTATTATTATCTAGCAAGAATTTTCTAATTTATAAATCCATCAGTAGTGCTTCTATTTCACAGAGACAGAAAGCATAGGCTAGAACCTCACCAAGTCTCTTCCACGTCCTTTCCATACACTCACTTTGATTCTACGGAAATCCATAAAATGAATTTCCTTTTAATAATTCACTTGAGACAGATGGAAGTTGGCTCCGTAACATAGACATCACACTTAGGTACATAAGAGCACGTGTCTGTGTGTGTTCTAGAAATACACGTAGACACCTATAGACATCTGAAAGGGATGGAAGATAGAGAGGTAGAAAGGGTGAGGGACAGGGGAGAAGGAAGGATTGATTAACTTGAGTATTATCGATAAAAACTTTGCACGCCGCCACCATCCTGGAAAACATACCTTACATGCACCCTTGCTTCGCTTTGATACACACAGAGACATTTGCACTGGCCAAATAAAGCAAAGGAAATGATCCCTTGTTTCTGTCCTGCCTCTTCTCTACTTTTCTGCACGAGTAATGACCGGCTAAATCAGACACACGTACGTACTCGTGCCAAAACCGTTTGAACTAACCACAGGAACATTGCGGTATAAGGAGCTGCAATTTAGTCGTTGCAATAAAAATGGAGGCGAATGGGACAGCTGAAATATCTTTGCATGTCGCTGAGCAATTTAAATGAGGAATAACATGCATGCCTGAGAGGAGGTGGGAGATTGGCTTCATTAACATTGGTCAAAGCAGAAGAGCTGCATGTTTAGGAGGTATTTTCATGGCCCTGGAGCCAAAGTGAAAGAAAGAAAGAAAGAGAGTTGAGCCTGTCTAGAAATTCAGAGAGTTTTGATGACGATATGGAAAGAGATTTACGTGTGCATTAAATTTACTGAGAAAACCTACAGGTAAATATCCCAGCAGTTTTACATGAGACATATACATGAACATTGTCGCATTCCAAGTCCAATAGGATCATATTGACATTAAGTACAGAACCGTACACAATGTCCCAAATACATTTCTTCAAAGCACGTAACAGGAAGACGTATTCCTGTTATCGCTAATGGGAGCAATTGGCTTCCAAAAGGGCTGTTGCGAGCTTCAATAAGAACTACCATCATCTCAACGTGGAATTGATGACGTACATGCAGGCAGAGAGGACTATGAGGGAAATAGTGCAAGTCATGAGTGGAAAAAATGAAGTGTCAAGCCATGTTTTTTACGCTTTTTAACCAATTATTATTATTCTTGGAAGTTGAACAGAAGGTACACAGAGAGAGAGAGAGTGGGATCAAGAGATATATTCATGCCAGGAAAATGCAGAGAGGAAAAATGATGTCATCTGTGAGGGTATTCGCTGTTATGCGAACCAAGGTAAAAAAAACATTAAGACTCTGCCAAATGTGTTACCATTATGATGTAAACTTAACTCACTCTTCTCCCTTTCAACTGATTCGACTCACAAGACTTAACAAACCATGGAGGTATCATCATCATCATCATCTTCTTTCTTTTACAACCAGTCAGTCGATTATCTCACAGGGAAATCCTCCTCATCACTATCATGGTAAAAAAGATATACTATATTGCGGGGGCAAGCTTGTAGATGGCTGATTAAACGAATCTTTTTTTCCAACCTCCAATCCTCTCTGTGGAATAAGTTTTTCCACTTTATTTGTTCGAGCTAGATGAGAAGTCCCTGTGGGAGTAGCCCTAATAACATCTTCCTGCATTCCCTCAACTGTACCAACTTGACCTTTTTATTTCAATAATAGATCGCACTATAATTGTTCCATAAGAAAGGCGAATCATACAGCGACTATGATATACTACTGACCACATTCACTGCTTATCATCAGCGTAGCGCATACATTATTATTGTAGCACTTTTGCTCCTGGCAATTCCGCCTAAGTTGACAGCCTACACAAGAGCCCCGCTGTGTGCCATACATCAGTTAAAACTGGAGCAGTAGAGCTAAAAGGAGTTACCGAAGGGAAACCTTCACCCATTCACCCACAAATTTGACAATAATTTAAAACTCTTTATCTCTAGATCAACGATACTCTCGTCAAGTATTGCGTCATGCCATTGGCTCCCCCAACTGTAACGAAGCAGAACTAATTTTTGGAGAGAAGCGATATTAGCGACCATGTGACAGGAGAAGCAAAGCTTTCTATTTCATATTGTCAGTTCGCTTCACTGTCCAACTTGACTCAGGGAAACCTTGAGCTTGATGTGGCTGGAATAACAAATTACATTTGAGTGGCGAATCGACGGAAGTCATCCTACTCTCGAGACGTCCTCTTCACTTACAAATGAGCAGTCAGAGAGTCCTAGAAAATTCCAATGTAAACATGCCCCTGCGCCCCAATTCCCCGCAGACTGACCACTAACTGGCCGGTCTAATTACATTAGACCTAAACTAATATTTCGACTGAAAGAAAAAGACATTAAAAAACAATTGTGTCCATATGCTACTACTAAGTCAGCTTCTCTCTCCCTTGGTCGTCCACTCTTGTCATCTGTTTTCCCAACGGGTTTCCTAGGAGAACACCATAATAATACAAATCTAATGATAGCCTACATAACTTGGCTCCTAGCTAGCTCATGCAAGCATCTAAGTATGTGTGTGCGTGTGTGTAGATTCAAGTTATGGGCAATTGAGCGCACTAGGCATGTGTGCATTGGGCTATATAATGTAAAAGCTGTATATGAAATGAAAGCGCTGCTGCTTCCACTTCTGTATAAGCTACTAGCTCACAGTTGGGCCCGTTCCTGGAGTGGGCTCAGAGAGTGAGGAGAAGTGTAGCAGTACAGTAGGAGTAGTAAAGTGCAAGTCTATGCGGTACACATAAAGGAAAAGCTGCTGTCTCTTCAATGTGCGCACTAGTGTAACTTACTGGTTAGGATGGAGCAAAGTATTACATGGACAAGGGCTTGTGTGTGTGTGTGTGTTCGTATAGTTTGACTGTCAGTCCGTCAGTCAGTCATTCAAGCTGAGCGAGAGGACCAAGTAGAAAACTTGCTGTGTCGCTCTCGGCTTCATCTTCTACTACTCCTCATTTTCCTATATAGCCGATCTTATGTGGTGCTAAAAAAACTTGAAGGTATTTATAGCTGTGTATATTTTTTTTTCATGAATGTGCAAGCCCTTGTATAACGTTCAGTTCATAGTCATACACACAAACAAACTTGATATGCTTGGTTGTGTGAGCGACAAATTCAGAAGGTCCCTGTGTTGTTATTATTCTTCTTCTTCTTGTCGTCATTCTGTTCATCTTCCTGGGTGCTGATCATTCCTCCCATTATCTTCCATCAGCGTATCCAAAAGTGAAATGTGCTCCACACCGGCAAACACATGAACTGATCACGTTATAGAACTCACATTCACTCTCAGCCTCTCTCGACCTCACCAGCAGCAGTGCAGTGCATCATACTAAAGTGAGCATCTAAATAAATTACACGTGTACGACGAATCATAATTCCACGGATGGCAATCATCATCATTACCACATAAAAGCCACAGTCTCACAATAATAATAATAATAATTCTAAGATTATCCTCCAGTTTACCAAGTGGATTTTCAACAGAAATTATTATTCCTAGTAGCCAAACTAGTGGGTAAAAGGAGGGCGGATTTATACTGCAAGGTAATTACCCTAGAGTCCCTTCTTCTTCCTTCAATATTTATACTACATGCCAAAAGACTTTCCCCCTTCCCTTCTCTCACTCACATTTTCTATCTCTGTGGACAGATTTTCAAGCTTTACTCTCAACCTCATATTTCTCTAGATACTTGTGCACACAAACACACACACACACACACACTCAAATAGACTCATCATGTCTCTAATTTCGCTCTCACGGTATTTTTTGATGGGCAAACTTTCTCATGGGAATACTTTCTGGTGGATATGACCTGCAAATAAGTAATGAGCTGCGGTAGATTTCTCCTGTATATATGTCCGTAAAGTGTGCCTTGTACAAGGCACGCATACATGCATGCATTTCCAGATGATCTACTAAAATTACTAGGTAGGTAATTGTCTTAACATGCAATGCCCATGGATCTCTGAGGGTAACACCTGTAGGTTGAATATTATGATGTTGATATAAGTAAAGGGGGGAAAAAAGTAAAAAAGGAAAGGGCTAAAAATCAAGTAAATTCATCCAGTTTCAAATCCATGTTTGTATACGACCATTTTCAAATAGTAATTTCCTTGGCGATTTCTGCTCCCTTTAATCCTGATGACGTGAGTCGGTACGAGAAACGCTGGTAATAAACCTTCTAGCTCAGTATGACTCATGGTGGGATGAGCAAGTCAGAGAGCTTGTCTATTAATAACGGACTTGTGCCCGTCTTTCATCAGGAAGATGAAGCGGACATATGAGCGAACAAGTTCGCATGACAAACTCATTAACTGCTCCTTCCCTTTTCCTCAAATTTTCTTCGATTAATACTGCACAAACATAGCATAGACTCCAAGTTGGGCTTCTGTAGGAGCATGGGGAATGAAAGCAAAAGATCCTTCTCTCTTTCCCTCTCTCTATTCCTCTCATACTCCAAGTTGATGCCAAATCTGCTGCGGTTTAATTAGCAGACAAGAGTGAGTGAGAGAGAACAGATATCGCTCTGTCGTCTTTCTCATTCAGGCAGGCGTATGCAAGTCATATGTAATTACTTGTCTACTATATACCGTCAGCAGCGCTTGTTACGCTGTGAGGGAAGGAGGAATGTTAGAAGGATGACGACTTACTAGAAGGGCAGAAGGAAAATGGGAAGGAATCCCATTGTATCGTAGCTAATTTTCCAAAACAAGAGCTATTTTCCAGTCCAAGTGGCCTTTTTCAAATACTAATAATCCTACAACTTCTCTCCTTCCTTCCATTCTCACGTTCATAAAATCCCTTCTTCATAGTCAAAGAATTGACATAACTGCTCTACTTTACCAAATATACACAAAGATATTATGCAGACATATACACAAAAGTAAATGTAGTCAAACAAATAAACATGGAGACATGTACATAACCACAAAAGGCAAAAACATCTGGATACATACGCTCATAATGGATTCTTGAAATCAGTAACGCGAGGAAAGAATCAATTTAAATGATACCTGATTAGCCATAAAGTGAAAGCTTTTGTGTGAGTCTGCTCTGCACATGTATCTATTATGCTATGAGAGTGGCAAGTATTTTTTCCTATCGATTTCACTACTACTACTTTCTTTATACATGCCATAATTTCGTGCTAAAGTCCATTATTTGTGCTGTCAGGAAAGGAGAGGCAGGAATGGGCTACATGCCCACAACATTTCCATTTGTTTTGTAGTAGTAGTAGCAGGAAGGAAAGTTGAAGATTTAGCCATTCAGGTATAGACGAGACAATTGCTTGGCCAGTACTAATAGAGCGGTTGGGCAATGACGGCCATTGTTCCTCTCAGGCTATTCAGATCTACAGAGAAAAGCAACTGTGGGAAAAATGAGGCCAGAATGTCAAGAATTACTCTATTGCCAAGTGGATCCCAGTGGGTGGGCCCATCCATCGATTCCCATTCCGTACCCGTCCACTTTTCGAGAAGAGTGTAGAAAGAGATAGAAAGAGAGCAGACAACATACCGGCTGTTACACGCGCCTCGTAAAAAACTTACCGTTGTCGTGTACTTGTAAAAGTGAGCGGGAGTGAGTGTACACATAGACAAGATACGAAAAGTAGTAGTGGTGATGATGATGATGGCTGGTGGTGAAACTTTGATTCCCAAATAAGAACCCAGTGTGTAGTTTCGGCGTGTGTGTAGGAAATAGCAGTCATGCCAAAGGCAGATGCTTGTAGTAGTTGAGGGCTTTTAGTAATAGTGAGGGAAAAAAATCAGCGGGTGTGAGTGAACTTGACGTAGTTTGCTGCAGCAGAACGTTAAAAAAATCCACACATGCACATCCACACGTACACATCATCATCACACAAATACCCACCCTATCGTATCTTAACCATCTGTCTCTCATTGGAAGAATGTGAGAGTGTGTGTGTGTGTGTGTGTGTAATATTAACCATGGGGCATGAGATGGTAATATAGTTGGATTTTGGAACTATACGCAAAGTCATCAAAAGGTGGGGAGGAAAGTCTTCTCGCAATTACCAGCCAGCTACTGATAGACATAAGAATTGAAAAATTAATTAAACTTGACTTTTAGGAGACGCCCACGTGAGAGAGAAGACACAATAGATGGGAGGATTTCTCAGAGTCTTTCCGCCGGTCGTCCTTGCATTGGGTGCTTCATGAGTGTGTTGACAGGCGACTGTGACTGAGTATACGTCCTGAATTTAGCCTGACCCCATTGTACACACTGCCAGTTGTTATCCACAATTTGTCGCTACGGAATCCCTTTGCCAAGCCATGAGCAAGAAATTCTTCTGTTTGCCCCGTTGTAGAAGCCCCTACTACGTCCCACTCTTACCGTCGTCGTTGCTCCTACCTACAACCGAACCGAGTAGGCAGATGTAAAGCTTACAACCAAGCAGCAGGAGCAGTGTTTTTCATGTGAACAAGATTTCTCTGCCTACTGCCACTATTGTGATATCCCGCTGAACTTGGCATTTTCTGTAATACAACTGCAAGGGAAATTGCGCTGCGAGAAGAAAAAAAAGGAAGGACAGTGCCAAAGAGATAGAGAACGTTTAAAGAGGAGAGAGGAGACAGAGCAGAAAAGCCATCTGAGATTAAATGTGAGTGTGTGTGTGTTTTTGCACACGCAGTACATAAGACAGACACGGTGGAAAAGTCGGGCAAGGTAAAAGCACAGAGTGTGTCGGTGTTTGTACGACTGTGTGTGTTCTTGTTGCCGTTGCTGTTGTACTTGAACTGGAATTTGATTTGCAACCATCGTCATCATCATC
>JAQIWI010002509.1:0-12271 GCA_034698825.1 Deuterosminthurus bicinctus | reverse complement strand
ATACTGGAGCATCTCGAGTTTAATGACCTGCGTCAGTGCTCGTTAGTTAATAAAGTTTGGAACTACGAGGCACGCCGATTATTGCGCGAGAAGCACAAATGTGTGCTAGCTGTTCATCTTGACACGAAATTGGCACAGGACATCGCCAGGTTTGTGAAGACGTTGACAGCAGGATTGCCTGTGCCTTATGTTGGACTGTCCATTAGGAAGGTGGTGGGACACCTAGTATACGATACGTGGTGGAAGCAGGAAGAGTATGAACTTGCAGGAATCGACATAAAGAATTTCGTCCTGCAAGCTGGACCTATCAAAGTTGTTCAACTGGATTTCCGCTGCGACTTTGAATCTTCATTTGAGGTCTACTTCACCAGGAAGGTGCTTACTGAAGTCTGCAAGACCTTGGAAGTGCTCAAAATCGAGAATTTGGGCGGATTGGATTTGAATCCCGAAGGATTTCTTGAATTGAAGAAACTTGAGGTGGATGTGAAAGCCGTAATCGACGACTCAAGTGTGCAGAATGTGATCAGTGTTTCACCAAAGTTGGAATCTGTCGGATGTCTTTCATCCGCGTCGCTGAAGTTACTCGAGAAATTATCTCCATGTAAGATTGGAGTTGTGAAGGAGTTCACATGTGACCAGATGTATAAACACCTAGCAGAAGCAGCAAAATTTGCTAGGCTGGAACCGAAGTTGGAAAAGCTACATATTCCAAGAAGTCCGAACCAATGGTGGTATGATCCATACGAATGTACTTATATCATCTCCAAGTCCTTATTGTTGTCGAGTGAACCCTCTCTCATAAATGTCCAAGTTACGTATGAAATGCTGGAGCAGATATTTGAAGAGAAGCCATCGGCATGTTTTCCAAATGTCCGGAATCTGACCGTGGATGTACCATGGTGTGGCGTGTGTGGGGTACCTTTCGAATTGGATCGAAACGCCGCCATTTTTGCTGCTCTCTTTCCAAACTTGGAAAAGATGACAACTATCCTAAAAGATCATCGTCAACCTGACTCTACCGTCCACTTGAGCGATGATGAATTGTGATACAATGCTGGGAGCTGTTAGAATTACTTAATCAATTAATCACCATAAGACACAAATCAACTTCAATTGTACGATCTTAACAAAATTGTTATACCTTAATCATTCGGAGGTGGCAGCCTAAGGAAAGTAGAGGATGTGAGGGAGTGAGAGCTGTTGTAAACTTTGATTTTTATTTGTACTGTAACTGTAAGCGAGGCGAGTCCCTTAAAGAGAACGCTGGAACCAAATTAAGCCGTCTTATGTCTTTGCTCCTGTCCTGATGTTTAATTATAATTCATTTGTAGTGCTTAGATGAAATCAATCAACTTCACTTGTATGACCTTTACAGTATTATTGTGTGTCCAAGATACAGGTCCAATTGAACTACATAAATGTACTTACTAATTTATTCAAAGTACCGCTTGTAAGTGACCTCATTGCGAAATACAACCGAGTTGAGTATGAGTTCAGTTTTCATTAGTCAGAGGTGTTAAAACTGAGATTTCATTTACATTGGAGTGTCCGACTTCTTAATTATTATTTATTGAAATAATGCGGGTTCTTCCTCAATCAATCGCCTTGTACGCTGTATACACACCTTCAATCATCCATCATCTACTTCTGACTCTCAGAAGATTTATATATGAATATTATGAAGGCCCATATAACTTGTTCTTCTGTGAGGCCCGTTTGTAAGACAAGAAGAAGCAATTTTAAAGTAATATTTCGGACTGTCATGTGCCTCATTGTTGTTATCTTAAATTGTATTATTTGCCAGCTGCCAAGACAATTCATGAAATATTTACGTGTGAACTAATTTGGAGGCATTCAAATCAAACTTTTGAGTGTTAGCGTAATGCTCAAAGAGTGCAAAACATGCAAAATATCCAGAGACAATCAGGTGCGTCCCTGCAGGCTCGCTCACTTTACACAAAAGCGAGGACCTGTGACTTGTCATTTGATCTCTTCTGTCCATCTGTTTCTTATTACTCGCAAGTATTCCGGGAAACAACAAGTTTTAGTCGGATCTAGAATTATAATCATGGAGGACTTAAGTGGATCTAGAAAGCGGAAAAGGTCTACAGGTAGTAGCAAAATTGCAGCAAGTTTAAGCGACGCTGGAAAAAGTACTGGAAATGTCAAAGAGGTTCATCTTCCTCATCTTGTAAATATTTTTGCGGAAAATTTCTACTTCTATCAAGAACCAGAATCACCTCATTATATTTGTGTGGATTAAATGTTACAGATGATGGGAAAAATCCTTGAACATCTGAACTTCAAAGACCTGCTCCAATGCTCGTTAGTAAACAAACTTTGGAACCATGAGGCACGCCGACTATTGCGAGAGAAGCACGAATGCCTACTAGCCGTCCACCTTGACAGGAAATCGGCAAAGGACATCGTCAAGTTTGTGAAGACGTTGACAGAAGGATTGCCTATACCCTATGTCGGTCTGTCTATCAGGAAGGTGCGGGTGTACGCGACGCGAATGAGCCATACAGGGTATAAACTTGCAGAATGTGCGATAAGTCATTTCATCCTACAAGCTGGACCTATTAAAGTTGTTCAGCTGGATTTCGGATGCAATAATCAAGCTTCATTTGAGGTCCTCTTCATCAGGAAAGTGCTGGCGGAAGTTCACAAGACTTTGAAAGTCCTGAAAATCAAGAATTTAGGCGGACTGCGTTTGAAACCCGAAGGATTTCCTAAATTGAAGAAACTTGAGGTGGATTTGAATTTAAACCCCTACTACAGCAGCAGCGACTTCATCAACTTGCAGAATCTGATCAGTGTTGCACCCAGAGTGGGGAACCCGATGCAAACTGAGAGGGTTTTCAGAACCCGAATAAACCTGAATAGCCGTTATTTACGGGTATGGGTATTGCGTTCTTTGAGAATACGGGTTAGGGTTTTACTGGGTTTTACGATAGCTAATACCGGCATTTTCGGGTTATACCGGTATACAGATAAAAAATTTCTGCTTTAGTTTAATCTATTTTCAGGCAAATTAAATTGCAAAAATCACAGAGCTTTTATAGCATCAGAACTTAATGTATTGTACTTTTCAGTTAAAATTTGACCCAACCCAAAAATTGCTCGTTCTGCACTGACTAGCGTTGCAGTAAAGAAGTCATACGTACATTTTACATGAGTCAAATTTGATGGTCATGGAATGGAACAATTAAAAACACGCATGCCTCGAAAACGTTGAGCAGTTGGGCTTAATACGTTCCATTGAAAAATTGTAACTAACTACATTAAGCATGTGAGGAAGCAAAGCCTGTATTTAAGACAATGCTAACACGTTGAGGCTATGAATTTCAAGGCGAATTTTGCATGTCTTCGGTGAAGCCGTACAAAATTTGCTAGCATTTATAGTAAAACCCGAAATGCACTTGAGTTTTTTTCGGGTACGGGTTTTCGGGTTTTAAAATGCTTGGATTCGGGTTGCAACCGGTATCAACTTTCCGGACTAAATTCGGGTTGCAGCAACCCTTTTCTTGAAATTTTCGGGTTTTAACGGGTATTTGCATCGGGTTTCGATACCGGTTTCCCACTCTGGTTGCACCCCAATTGTAATCTTTCACCGGATGTCTCTCACCCGTGTCGCTCAAAATACTCGAAAAATTACCTCCAAGTAGGATTGCAGTTGTGAAGAAATTCACTTGTGCCAGAATGTCCTGGCACCGAGGAGAAGTAGCCGAATTTGCTAAGCTGGAACCAAAATTGGAGAAACTGGTTATTCCGAGGACTCTTGGGGACCGTTTTGGTAAACCCAAACCAGACGACACTTCCATCGCCAAGTCCTTATTGTTGTCAAGTGAAGCCACACTCATTGAGCTCCAAGTTACGTACGAAATGCTGGAGCATATACGTGACGAGAAACCATCGGTATCTTTTGCAAATGTCCGCAAGCTGACGGTACAACGGAATAGGGTGGAATACGGATTCGATCGCACCATTATTGCTGCTCTCTTTCCAAAGTTGCAAAAGTTGGCAACCAGCCGAGGAGCTCAGCTTCCAGCCAGCTATGACTATGATGAATACACAGATGAAATATACGAAGTGTAATGCAATAATGCTGGTAGCTGTTTGAATTCCTTAATCAACATAAGAAACTTATCAACTTTAATTGTTCGACGTTAAAAGTGTTCAGAGATCAGAAGGTGAGAGAGTGAGAGTTATTGTAAAAGTGTAAGCGAGGCGATTTCTTTCGGGAGAACGCCGGAATAAAATTTGGCCATCTTTACATCCAGCTTTCATCCTCAAATGTCATTGCAGACATTGTCTTGCAATATTTATAGATTAAGCCTCAATTAGTCTGCAATCAGTTCAAGCTCAATTGTACTGGAAAAATGTCCAAATGCTAAGAGTTCATTTCGGAACAACGGCATTAGATGAACCAAGGCTGCAATGGGCTGCAATAAGCAAATCACACTTGAACTCCTTCTGCTCACATCAAGGCTTAATTCACATGAAGGAAGCGAAGGAAAGACTTTACGGGTTGTCATTTATTTATACACGCTACTTGGTCTTTTCTTCCATCATTGCATTTGCCATCTACTGTGACAATAGTAAATTCATTAAATCTGTGTTTTCACAGTTTGTGGGCAAACGTTGGACTGTCGACGTCATTTGTACGTTGAAGTGCCTTTTCATTTCTCAGGTGAACGTCAGCAGTTGCTTATGAGTGGTATTCAGGCCGTCAACTGCTCATTGTTAAAGTTGCTCTCATAAAACACAAAGTTTGTGTTGAAGCTGAATTGCAGCACCATGGAGGACACCTGTGGGCCTAAAAAGCGGGAAAGGTCAGCTGGGTCAACTGATACCAAAGTTGCCACAAGTTCAATCGTCACAGAAAAAAATACTGGAAATGTCCAACACCTTCATCTTCCTCATCTTGTGAGTTCTAATGCGAAAGTAGGTTGCTTTTGGAAAGCGTTTACAATCTCAAATATGGTTTTACTAAATGTTTTAGGTGGTGGGGAAAATTCTTGAAAATTTGGATTTTGAAGACCTGCTTCAGTGCTCGTTGGTGAACAAAGTTTGGAACTACGAGGGACGTCGAATATTGCGAGAGAAGCATCAGTGTGTACTTGCTTTGAACCTTGACAGTAAATCGCCAGAGGAGATTATTATGAAGTTTGTTGAGACGACATTGGCAGCAGGGTTGCCTGTTCCTTATGTTAACCTATCCATCAAGAAGAAGAGTGTAGATGAAGTATTAATGAAGCCATTGGAGCGAAAAGAGTCTGAAATTGCGGAGATGGTCAAGGATTTTGTCCTGCGAGCTGGACCTTTCAAAGTTGTTCAACTGGATTTTTGGTGTTTGTGCGAATCATCATTTGAGGTCTACTTCACGAGGAAGGTGCTGACGGAGACCCTTAAGACTGTGGAAGTCCTGGCAATCAAGAATTTATGTAGTATGTCGCAAATCCTCTCGATTCCCGAACAAGCTCCTGAATTGAAGAAACTCGAGGTGGATGGAAGAGCCGAAATCAACGGACAAGACCGGAGAAGCTTGATGAATATTATTATGTATTCCCCAAAGTTGGAAACCGTTGGATGCCTTTCATCCGAGTTGCTTTATTTAGTCGACTCATTACCTCCGGCTAGGAAACTTGAACTTGTGAAGGAGTTCACTTGTGACGACATGGACATGTACCGAGAAAAAGCAGAAAAATTCGCCGCACTGAAACCGAAACTGGAGAAACTGACTATCCCGAGGGGACCCAATCATCGGCAATATATTCAAGATCGTTCGATATCATTGCCCTTATTGTTGTCAAGTGAAGCATCTCTCATCGAGCTTCACGCCCCATTAGAAATACTGCAAGAGTTACGCCGTCAAAATCCGTTGGCATCATTCGTAAATCTCCGTTATGTGACGGTTGATACACCATGGCACATGGGATCTGCGGAATTCGGTCGAAATCACCCCATTATTGCTCTCTTTCCGAATTTGGAAAGGCTGGAAAGTAAGAAGGAATCTCCCCGGCTACCTAACTATTGGTATAACCGTTTACTCGGTTCGCGTATTCGACGCGTTTTATTGTAAGACTGATAGTTGTCCCTTACTATTATTGTTATTTACTTTAAATCAACATAAGAAACAAATCAACTTCATTCATACGACCTTTACAATTGTACTTACTATGTTGAACATTCAGAAGTGGCAGCTTAAGAAAAGTAGAGAGGATGTGAGGGAGTGAGAGTTATTGTAAAACTGAAAGCGAGGGAAGTCCTTTAATGTTTGTAATGCGTATTATCCTTTACTGTATATATATATATTCAGATGACACCATTAATGTTTTGACCGAAATTGAAAAATCTGAAATTTAATTTGGAATTGGAACCTCTACCAGACTACGATAGCGATGACTTCCATTGATATTAGTTAGACTTATACTAATAATGTTTAATGTGCGAAGAGGTCTTTTTTTAGAGGCAATATCGTACGTAGACATAGACTAGTGATGCAACTTTGACAGCAGTTTGAATCCCTTATTATTTACTTGTACTATTTATTGAGCATAACAATTAAATCAACTCCCCATCAAATTCATCGTCTTAACTTTGTCGTTATATTTTTCGTTTTTCAAAATGTCATTCGCTTACTTGCTGTTTTCGTACATAGATGCATGTGCCATCTGCCGCGACAGTTGAAGAAATATTTGCAGATGGAGCAGTTTGGAGACATTCCAATCAAACTTGTTTGGCTGTTGTCGTCAGTCACACGAAAAGTGCAAGTGGAAAATATCCAGAGTTTCATTCAGTTTTATTCTTGCAAGCTCACTGGACTGTAGACGAAGGTGAGGACCAGTGTTTTGTCAAGTGATTGACCTCTTGAGTCAATCTGTTAGATCTAATTAATTACTCGCAAGTATTCCGGGAGACACTAAGTTTCAATTAAAGCTGCAATTCATCATCATCAACATGGAGGACTTAAGTGGACCTAAAAAGCGGAAAAGATCTTCAGCTAGTACCAAAATTGTAAAAAGTTCAAGCGCCGCTGGAGAAAGTACTGAAAATGTTAAACAGGTTGATCTTCCCCATCTTGTAAGTATTTTTGGAGACAGTTCCTTGTTCTAAAAAAAAAAGCAATTCACCTTCTTATTTGTGGTATAATTAAATGTTGTAGGTCGTGGGGAAAATACTGGAGCATCTCGGGTCTAGAGACCTGCGTCGATGCTCTTTAGTTAATAAAGTTTGGAACTACGAGGCACGCCGATTATTGCGAGAGAAGCACAAATGTGTGCTAGCTGTTCATCTTGACAGGAAATCGGCAAAAGAAATTGCCAAGTTTGTGAAGACGTTGACAGCAGGATTGCCTGTGCCCTATGTCGGTCTGTCCATCAGGAAGGTGATGGCAGACTTAGTATACGGGACGTGGTGGAAGCAGAAAGAGTATGAACTTGCAGGAATCGACATAAAGAATTTCATCCTGCAAGCTGGATCTATCAAAGTTGTTGAACTGGATTTCCGTTGCAACTTTGAATCTTCATTTGAGGTCTACTTCACCAGGAAGGTGCTGACGGAAGTCTGCAAGACCTTGGACGTGCTGAAAATCAAGAATTTGAGCGGACTGCGTTTGAAACCCGAAGGATTTCCTGAATTGAAGAAACTTGAGGTGGATGTGAAAGCCGTAATCTACGACACAAGTGTGCAGAATGTAATCAGTGTCTCACCAAAGTTGGAGTCTATCGGAGGTCTTTCATCCGCGTCGCTCACAATACTCGAGAAATTACCTCCAAGTAGAATTGCAGTTGTGAAGGAGTTCTCATGTGTCCAGATGTACAAATACCGAGAAGAATTAGCAAAATTTGCCGGGCTGAAACCGAAATTGGAAAAACTGCTTATTCCAAGAAATCCAAAGTTCTGGTTGTATGGAGACAACTTAGACGACATTTCCATCGCCAAGTCCTTATTGTTGTCAAGTGAAGCTTCTGTAATCGAGCTCCAGATTTCGTATGAAATGCTGGCGCGGATACATTATGAGAAACCGTCGGCATCTTTTCCAAATGTCCTCAATCTGACGCTGGATTTACCATGGGAAGATGTGGATTCTGGATACGATCGAAACGGCGCCATTATTGCTGCTCTCTTTCCAAAGTTGGAAAACATGGCAACGAATCGACAAGCTCATCGTACACCTGACTATTGTGAATATTTGGATTCACTGGGTGATTGGTAATACAATGCTGGCAGCTGTTTTAATTCGTTAATCAACATAAGCAAGAAATCAACTTTACGACCGTAACAATATTACTGTACATTATTCAGAGGTGGCAGCATAAGAAAAGTAGAGAGGGTCAGGATGTGAGGGAGTGAGACTTAGTTTAATTTTAATTTGTACTGTTAAACTGCAAGCGAGGCAAGTCCTGTCGTGAGAACTCTGTAATCAAATTTGGCAATCTTATGACTTTCCTCCTGTACTTATCCTCAATTATTATTTACTTGTATAGTGAACAGACGAAATCAATCAACTTCATTTGTGTCCTTTTACAGTATTGTTGTGTCCAACGTACAGGTTAATTCGAAATACATAAATGTACTTACTAATTTGTTCGAAGTACCAATTGTAAGTGACTCCACTGAGAAATACATCCAAGTTTAGTATGAGTTCAGTTTTCATTAGTCAGAGGTATTAAAAGTGAGATTTCATTGACATTAGAGTGTCCGGCTGCTTAATTATTATTAATTGAGATCATGCGGGTTGTTCCTTATTAGTCGCCTTGCTGGCTTTATACACATCTTCAATCATCCATCATCTTCTTCTGACACTCAGACGCTTTATATATTCGAATACTATGAAGGCCCCATTAAACTAGTTCTTCTCTGAGGTTCGTTCGTACTACAAGGAGAAGCATTTTCAGTGTAAAATTTCGGAATGTCATTCGCTTCATTGTTATTTTTTTAAATTACTGTATTTGCCATCTGACACGACTTTTTTTATAAAATATTTACGTGTGCAGAAACTTGGAGGCATTCAAATCAAATGTTTTGGTGTTATCGTAACACGACAAGTGCAAAAATGTAAAATATTCAGAGACAATCCGGTGCGTCCCTCTAGGCTCGCTAACTTCACACACAGGCGAGGACTTGTGAGTGACTTGTCATTCAACCTCTCCAGAGTCCATCTGTTTCTAATTACTTGCAAGTATTCCGAGGAACAACAAGTTTTTAGTTACAATTTATAATCATGGAGGAATTAAGTGGATCTAGAAAGCGGAAAAGGCCTTCAAGTACTAGTAGCAAAATTGTAGCATGTTCAAGCGACGCTGGAAAAAGTACTGGAAATGTCCAACTGGTTGATCTTCCTCATCTTGTAAGAATTTTTGCGGACATTTTCTAATTTTATCAAGAACCAGAATCACCTTATATTTGCATGGATTAAATGATGTAGGTCATGGAGAAAATTCTTGAACATCTGAACTTCAAAGACCTGCTCCAATGCTCGTTAGTAAACAAATTTTGGAACCATGAGGCACGCCGACTATTGCGAGAGAAGCACGAATGCGTACTAGCTGTCGACCTTGACAGGAAATCGGCAAAGGACATCGCCAAGTTTGTGAAGACGTTGACAGTAGGATTGCCTTTGCCCTATGTTGGTCTGTCCATCCGGAAGGTGCGGTTTAACGCGAAGCGCTTGAGCTATATAGGGTATAAACTTGCAGGATATGCGATCAGTTATTTCATCCTGCGAGCTGGACCTATTAAAGTTGTTCAACTGGATTTGGGAGGCGACCGTCAAGCTTCAACTGAGGTCCTCTTGATCAGGAAAGTGCTGGCGGAAGTTCACAAGACTTTGAAAGTCCTGAAAATTAAGAATTTGGGCGGACTGCGTTTAAAACCCGAAGGATTTCCTGAATTGAAGACACTTGAGGTGGATTTGAATTCAAACCTCTTCACGCCCTACTACAGCTACTTGATGAACTTGCAGAATGTGATCAGTGTTGCACCCAAGTTGGAATCTGTCATCGGATGTCTTTCATCCGCGTCGGTTACAATACTCGAGAAATTACCTCCAAGTAGAATTGCAGTTGTGAAGGAGTTCACATGTGCCAAAATGTCCAGACATCGAGGAGAAGCAGCCGAATATGCTAAGCTTGAACCGAAGTTGGAGAAACTTATCATTCCGAGGGATCTTGGGGACCTTTTTTGTCAACCCAAACCAGTCGACACTTCCATAGCCAAGTCCTTATTGTTGTCAAGTGAAGCCACTCTCATCGAGCTCCAAGTTACGTGCGAAATGCTGGAGCAGATACGTGACGAGAAACCATCAGTATCTTTTGCAAATGTCCGCAAGCTGACGGTGAATTTTCCATGGAGTAGGGTGGAATACGGATTCGATCGCACCATCATTGCTGCTCTCTTTCCAAAGTTGAAAAAACTGGCAATTAGCCGAGGAGCTCAGCCTCCAGCTGACGATGACTATGATGAATACATTGATGATATATACGAATTGTAATGCAACACTGGTAGCTGGTTGAATTCCTGAATCAACTTAAGAAATTAATCACTAATCAACTTCAATTGTTCAACCTTAACAGTGTTCAGAGGTGCGAGAGGATGTGAGGGAGTGAGAGTTAGTGTATAAGTCTATAAGCGAGGCGATTTTAGGGAGAACGCTGGAATAAAATTTGGCAATGTTACATCCAGCTCTCATCCTAATGTCTCTGCAGACATTGTCTTGCAATATTTATAGATTAAGCCTCAATTAGTCTGCAATCAGTTGACGCTCAATTGTACTGAATAAATGTCCGTCAAGCCAAGAGTTCATTTCGGGAAAACGGCATTAGATGAGCCAAGGCCTCAATAAATCACATGACCATTCACATTTTTGATCAGCTGATTCACGCACAGCCCCAAGAGTTGTACTTTGAAGTGCCTTTGCTTTCTCAGTTCTCAGATGAACGCCAGCAGTTGCATACTTGGGGTGTTGAGTTCATAGACTGCTCAGTTATTTATTAAAGTTGCTCCTATAAAAGACAAAGTTTCTGTTGAAGCTGAATTGCAGCACCATGGAGGACTCCTGTGGGCCTAAAAAGCGGAAAAGGTCAGCTGGGTCAACCGATGCCACAAGTTCAATCGCCACAGAAGAAAATGTTGGAAATGTCCAACACCCTCACCTTCCTCATCTTGTGAGTTCTAATGCGAAAGTAGGTTGCTTTTGGAAAGCTTTTACAATAATCTCAAATATGGTTTTATTAAATGTTTTAGGTGGTGCGGAAAATTCTTGACAATTTGGATTTTGAAGACCTGCTTCAGTGCTCGTTGGTGAACAAAGTTTGGAACTACGAGGGACGTCGAATATTGCGAGAGAAGCATCAGTGTGCACTTACTTTCAACCTTGACAGTAAATCGCCAGAGGAGATTATGAAATTGATTGAGACGACATTGGTAGCAGGGTTGCCTCGGTTGCCTGTTCCTTATGTGAGTCTATCCATCAAGAAAAAGAATGCAGATCAAGTATTCCGGAATCCATGGAAGCTAAAAGAGTATGAACTTGTGGAGATCAAGGATTTTGTCTTGCGAGCTGGACCTTTCAAAGTTGTTCAACTGGATTGCCAATGTCACGAAGAATTATCATTGGAGTTGTCTTTCATCAGAAATGTGCTGACGGAGGTCCTTAAGACTGTGCAAGTCCTGACAATCAAGAATTTATGTAGATCGCAAATCCTGCCCATTCTCGAACAAGCTCCTGATTTGAAGAAGGTCGAGGTGGATGGAAGAGCCGAAATCAACGGACCAGACCGGAGCAGCTTGATGAACATTATTATGCACTCCCCAAAGTTGGAAACTGTTGGATGCCTTTCATCAGGGTTGCTTGATTTAGTCGACTCATTACCTCCAGCGAGGCAACTTGAACTTGTCAAGGAGTTCACTTGTGACGACATGGACATGTACCGAGAAGAAGCAGAAAAATTTGCCGCACTGAAACCGAAACTGGAGAAACTGATTATCCCGAGGGCACCCAACCATTGGGAATATATTCGACATCGTTCGATCTCATTGCCCTTATTGTTGTCAAGTGAAGCATCCCTCATCGAGCTTCACGCCCCATTAGAAATACTGGAAGAGTTACTCCGTCAAAATCCGTTGGCATCATTTGTAAATCTCCGTTATCTGACGGTTGATACACCATTGCAAATGGGATCTGCGGGATTAGGTCGAAATCACCCCATTATTGCTCTCTTTCCGAATTTGGAAAGGCTGGAAATTAAGAAGGAATCTCCCCGGC
>JAQIWI010002508.1:0-12272 GCA_034698825.1 Deuterosminthurus bicinctus | reverse complement strand
AGGAAAACAAGAGTATTTTACTGTTGTCCTAATGGAACAACGAGTTTTATACGGATTTTGATATGCTTGAGAATTTGTTTTGTGTTGCAAACAAGTGAATTTATTAATTTATTGTAAAATTTTCTGTGAACTAAAAATTTCTTAAATAAAACAAAGCAATATAAAAGGGTAAAATTATTTAGGAGCTGACTCGCATGCAACATACAGCAAATCATTTCAACAAGTTTCCAATGCTATCAGCAAGTGTAAGCGACACTAGCAATTACTAGCTGGTCGTGCAATATTCTGAGTTCTCCAGCGTGCTTCTAGTTGTCCAGCCGTCTTCTCGAGCATGCTTCCAGTTGTCCAAAGCTCTCCAGCATGCTCACAGTTGTACAGAGTTCTTCTCTAGCATGCTTGCAGTTGTCCAGAGCTCTTCTCCAGCATGCTTGCAGTTGTCCAGAATTCTTTTCCAGCATTCTTATAGTTGCCCAGAATTCTTTTCCAGCATTCTTATAGTTGCCCAGAATTCTTTTCCAGCATGCTTGCAGCTGGTTAGATTCCTGTGCAAGATTATCAAACACATGCATTTAGACTGAATAATATTCCTGGGCAAGTCCTTGCACGCTGGAGAACATTTCTGGACAAGATTTTTGGACAATTCCTCGCACGCTGGATAAGATTTCTGGACAAGTCCGTGCATGCTGGACACGATTCCTGGACAAACAAATCCATGCTGGACAAGTTTCCTGGACAAAAATATGCATGCTGGACAAGATTCCTGAACAAGCCCATGCATGTTGGACATGATTCCAGGACAAAACCATGCTGGAGATTCCTGGACAAAACCACACTGGAGATTCCTGGATAAAACCACGCTGGAGATTCCTGGATAAAACCACGCTGGAGATTCCTGGACAAAACCATGCTGGAGATTCCTGGACAAAACCATGCTCTAGAAGATGTCTGGACAAGTCCGTTCCGTCGTCATGTTCATGCTTGATGGCGAAATTTCTGAACTAGTTTATGCTTGCGGGATAAGTCGCAGGATTATATGGCTAGCTTGAGATGATTCCCGGACAAGTCCATGCATGCTGAAGAAGATTTCTAGAAAAGTATATGAATGCTCGAGAAGTTTTCTGTACAAGTCCATTTTGGCTAGAGAAGATAATCTAACTGAAGTAGTCCAGTGTTACACTCTGGACAACTGGCGAAAAAAGTCAATGTGGAAATTATTTTGATATTTGATGGGTAGAAGGGATTAACTACGGAGGGCTTATCGTACGGAGGTGTCAACGTGCGGAGGGTATAACGCGGAGGGGATATGGTCAGGAGGGCTTGGCGTGGAGGGATGATCACTGACCACGCTTAAATTTTACAAGTGCCAGAATTACAAAATGTGAACGATTTGGGCGCTTGTAATATTGCAAAGGCACAGAAACCAATCCTCACAGCAAGCTAGTCCCCATCTTAGTATCTAAATAAAATTTTACACCCATCTTTCAAATCATGAACTTCCTGCATCGGTTAGTTATCAAATTGATTGTCATCAAGTACAATTAGGATGCAGTCATCTTCGACAATGCAGTCGTGCAAGTCATCTTCGACAATGGATTCTTCATTTCATTCCAAATTTCTGTTCAGGTTCTTCCAGCTCGATTAAAATTCT
This sequence comes from Deuterosminthurus bicinctus, assembly GCA_034698825.1. Lineage (NCBI taxonomy): Eukaryota > Metazoa > Arthropoda > Collembola > Symphypleona > Bourletiellidae > Deuterosminthurus > Deuterosminthurus bicinctus. The sequence continues at coordinate 10,624 of JAQIWI010002508.1, read as the reverse complement.
GTTTTTTACGACCATTTTTGGCCATTCAGCGCTGTAACGAAATTTTAATATTCAAGAAAACCAGCTGGTAAACGTAAAACCTGGCCAAGTCGGCCTAGTACCGTACAGTGCAGCGTTGTTATTCTGGGTACTTCGGAAATCGGAGGATAGAAGACAACTGACATCTATATGGAAGTTAATTACAAAAATAAATAGGGCAGAAGCAGAGCTAAATAGCCAAAAACTCAGGACTTCGACTTGTAGTCTGCGAGAAAGCTGGGAGAGCTGGTCAAATATGATCGATAACAAGTTTATTGTCAACAAATTTCTTGAAGCCTCCAACCCTCCTAGTTATGGAATGAGATTAAATTCTTCTTGACATTCTTTCAGACCAAGTTTGTGGATCAAAAGCGGACCTTCATGATCGCCGTAGTCCTGGAATTCCTTTAAAGCATTCCACCGGATTCTATGAAAACGCAGCCTCTTCTCTCCCACAGAAGTTTTATTGCTGCTTTTTACAATTATTCTGAATTTCTTTTTGCCCGTGTTTACCCGTGTACATCATGCGTCTTGGCTGTTGCTCAAAATTGGACAGTAAAAGCTGATACTGTTCAATGCAATGTTCCTCTTCTCTGCCTCAGAGCCCTTCGGATTGACATAGTTTAACTATTTATTACGATTCTAGCCGTCGATCTTTGTCGATCACTCTCATTTATCTGTCGTCTTCGTCTTAGTCATTGATTGCCAATAAAGTCTAGCTGTCACGCTAGTTTCTTTCGTCATGGTCAAACGTTTTCTCATGGTGCTGGGCTTCTTAAACAATGCGTTCTTCCTATTTTGTGGTAAAAATTTCAGATTTTGGAGCCTCCCTTATATCACGCAAAGACGGTTGCTTGGCTTTCACATGATGAACCGTTAGAATTGAGTAAAGTACCCGTTTCCCTTCACCTACACTGAACAGGGTGGGCTCGGAAACTACCCAAATAGTCATGTTCTCGTTTTTACGGTGCAGCACAAATTGCAGTATTCTTGGGCTGTTGCAGTGTATCCCTATCTTGAAATCATAAACTTCAGGATAGAAGAAATAGTTCTTACTGCGACAAAAACTTACTGGCAAAATCCTGCTGCTAAAAATTTACAGCGTTATACAGCTTACACCATTCGCATCCTTTGCTTGCAGCATGTTCAGAAGAGTAAGTTATGCGGCGTTCTAACACATTTGATTAGCCAATCAAATGATGGTGTGAAATGATTAAACTGACTCTCCATTCCAATGAAAACAGGCTCTGTTTGTGCAGCACATTGTTGAATGAACTCCTCCAATTCAGCAAATGTAGAGTCTGGTGTTAACTCCGCATTATGAGGCAAGTATACACCACCAGACTGCAACAAGCCATGACGACGTATGTCCACTTGCCTTGCTGAAATCAAACAACGAATTATATAATGTTGATTAGATATATATAATTAGGCATATCGAAGCAAACTTACTTCCAAGCATTGTATTTTGAAACATTCCGCTTGGTTCATCTATGTCCGGTGGTTCTACACTATCCCATCGATATGCAGATGCTGTGATTGGACCACAATCTTTCGGATGCATCTTGACTTTAGATGCAAGTTCTTTTCCAAACTTGAAATGAAGTGCGCCGAATTCCTTCTGATCTTCCCTAGATTGACTGTCGAATAGTCTTGTGAAAGATTCGAACGGGTCACCAGAAGTGTACTCCTCTCCTTCTATCGGAGGTATGAAAAATTCAGAAATACTCCTGAAACAAAACAAAACAAAAAATCCGATTCCTCAATATTGAGATAAATGATAGTTAACAAATGGGATGAGGGAGGGGGGAAGCAAGAAAAGCTCAACCTAGTTTTGTGGTAGTCCCAACAAAGATCGTCGTCGGCAAACGACCGTACACAAAAGGCAAGCAAAAATAAATAAGACACACCAGCCATCAACAAAAAATCAGCACAGACAGCAAAATTCCATCACCAAACTAAAAAAAATGTTATTAACAATCCTCATAATATTGTAATAGTTGTAACCTTACAAATGCGGAAAAGCATGCTACAAAATGGAAAATATAAAAATTGATTAGGTCAAATCTTCCGCGGCCACCGAACAATAACTCCACCAGTTCCGTTGACCGGGTGGGGCAAAAGGAATTAAATTCCAACTTGCAACCCACCTGCGGTCAACGGGCACGATTAACTTGACCTCGGTGGACCGGGTGGCGGAACTGAAAATAATTTTCAACTTCCTAACCACCTGCGCTCTACGAAACTAAAACCTCCACCGTCTCCCTTTAAGAATACCTCCAACAACTCTGTTGACCGGGAGGGGCACAAGGAATTAAATTCTGACTTGCAACCCTTCTGCGGTCAACGAGCACGATTTACTTTGACTCGGTGGAGCGGGTGGCGGAACTGAATATGAGTTTCAACTTCCTAGCCACCTGCGCTCCACTATGTCCTTCACTAACTCAAATTAGTGACCAATTAGGCTTCCCAAGCCAAGTATATTTGAAACAGCAAACTCACAGCTTTCCAATATGTCTTCTTCCAAATCAAAGGGGTGTTTTCAAACTTGCCTCTCTTTTTGAGGCGTATCTACTATACCCAATGGGAAGCTGCCAACTTACCATTGCATTGAACTCAAGCAATCAGTCAATCTTTCAGCCAGGCAGTTCATGACGATGTTGTTGTGCTTAAGGCGTCTCTACTGTACTGTACCCAATGGGAAGCTGCAATTTTCCCATTGAACTCAAGAAATCAGTCAATCTTTCCGCCAGCCAGTCGGGCAGTTCATGACGTTGTTTTTGTTGTGCAAAACGTTTTGATTAGCCAATCATTTGATTGGCTGATCAAAAGCGTTAGAATGCCGCATAACTTACTCTTCTATGTTCTCAATGTTATGTTATTTGCAAATGTTAATGTCAGTGTGTTAGTGTTAAGAAAGCGTAATTAGAATAGTCACGGTTGCGCAAGTACTGAAGTAGTCCAGAATTAACCTAGTGGGATCTAACGTACATAATCTTGAGCCCTTAATGTCGTCAGTCGACATTCTTCAACTATCTCATTGCAATAATCTGAGTTTGCTCCATCGTTAATAATAATTATGACGCCCCAATTAAAATAAACGTCAACCCGTCGACAACGGAACCTCTTATCTCCGTAATTCTTCTGTACTTCTCACTGACGCTGCATGCATGTAAGCACTCTGTGGAATTTTCCTAATATTAGCGAGATTATTTCGCTATTACTCCGTATTTCCAAATAATTACCCCTGACTTTCGTAAACCATGTAAAGGTAGTTTCTGGCATGAAGCAATTATTTTAAGTGAGTCAACAAAATTAGTTGGATTTTGATAAAATTCGATTCAGTTCAGACATAATTATTTCTTGCCCACATTATTTCAAGAAATCGCGTCCAACACCACTTAAACATAATATCGAAAATATACTTCATCAGTTTGTTTGTTGTAAGCCTTGGCGGCTGAAGGTTGTTATACTATCAAGGAAAAGTTGAATTTTGTCGAAACTCTCACCCGCTTGTAAAAGACGTTTTGAGAATCTTTAAACACAATTTCCTTAAAGCTGATTTTATTTGCGAACCACATGCAAGATGATAACATTAGGCGAGGCAAAGGAAACACTGAATACGATGTCAATTTTATCAACTTTCGGCATCCTCCCATTTCAAGTGGATCGTGAGCAGGGGAAAGTTGGAAAACTTTCTCTTCGGCGACTCATAACTTGGTGGGTAGCTTTGGCAATTTCGTCCTTATACACTGGACATTTGGCCTTCTCAGCGTTTAGTCTGTACGTTCTGGAGAAAGGTAGCAACGTGGTTCCAATCCTTGCTACTACCCTGCATTTAACATTATTATTTGATTCAATATTCTTCATTTGGACATCAATCCATATGATACTCAACCACCAGTCCCTTCTTCCGCTTCTGTTTAATGAAATCTTCAAAGCAGGTTTGACCGTTTGACTAATAAGACTTTGTTGTAGTAATCTATGATAATTTCTTATGGGGTTATTTATGATAGGATATCTATGCAGCCGCCGACATGGACTGAAGGGAACTTCATTTTCTGAGCTCTGTCTACGAACATTCTTCCCCTGCGTTACTGCGAGTGGTATTCTCAGTTGGAGTGTTATTTTACTCCTAGAGCCAAATTTGCCTTTGCGACCAATCAACCATTCCATTCTTCAGAGTCAAAAGAATAGCTTAATCATGGAAGCTGCAAGTGGTGTACTTGATTTTTTTGTTTTTGTATTCATTACTGGCTGTCCTACGTTTCTCTTGACTGTTTATTTTTTTATTTGCGACACCACCTTTCGAATAGCAGAGGAGACAAGACGTAGAGTTGAGTAAGTTTTCTGCTAATAATGTAATGTAATGATTTAAGGCTTGATTTTAACTTTTGTCCGCATTTCAATCTAGAAACTCTGGGAAATATCTTAACCTAAATGCGACCAAGAAAGCAATCAAATCGTCAAGGTGGATTCAGCTGTTTCTTTTGCTTGCAAATAATTTGAACGCAATGCTTTATACACTTCTAAATTGTGTACCATGGTCAGTGGAATCTACTACAGCTATTTAGCACTGAAACACTTTAAAGACAACCCTGTTTTCGGCTACATAGCGTTAGATTTTACTGCTGCTAGCCTTGTAACCTATGGAGTAATGTGTTACTTTGCTAATAAGCTACGACCAGAAACACAAGCTCTTCATGGAAGCCTGCATTTGGCATGTTTTGCAGCTAAGCCTAATCCGAGAGAGAAGAGAGCTCTGAAGGCACTCATGCGCTCAATCTACTTTGTGCCTGTAACAATGGGTGGATTTTATGAGGTGGAACGAGAGTCGGTTCTAATTTTTCTTGATTTCTTTGTGAAGCAGGTGGTGGCTTTATTGTTGATTTTTTGAATGGAACCCATTGTAATAATAATAACGTTGTGATTGTTGCGTACCGTCGCGGATAAATGGGATTTGCTTAGAGCTTTACAGTGTGTCAGGTTTCCGTAAAAGCGCAGAGATTTACCACAGCTCATACAGCAGCATTGGCCGACCTGAAGCGCGTATATTCTGATGTTTGTTTTTTGACTACTTGGTAATCACAATCACGCACAGGTAGTAAAATGCAATTAAGTCAAGACGGTCTTCTAAATTTCTCAATATTATAACGATGTTAGTCATGGAATTATATGCAATAATTTGTATGTATGTATGCATTTGAGATGCTTTGGAGTATTTTATTATAAAATACGCCCTCAAGCCCGCCGAGGCACCATGCCTATTGCGATAATTTAGTTCCATTGTTAATGTGAAATGTATTATTTTATGTTGATATTTGGGTATTGTGTTAGATGGAGAGGTGAATTGTCTAGCTTCTCTTGATGTTTCTCTCAATGTAAACATTTATGTGACTTTGATCGATCCAGTTAGTCACCCGCAGCGCAGCACGTACTGCAGATTCTTCACTTTGAGTGCCAACAATCGTAGACCCGTGGGAGTGAGCGTGTAGTATACAGGGTCCCGCATAATCTTTTTCTCGCCATCTACAGCAGTAATCACTGAACCCATTTTCGTCCAATATAGCTTATTTGAAAGATAATACAATTGCGAATCTTTTCCACTTTAAAATTTTCAAATCGGTGCAAAAACAGCGAAACAGCAGGTAAATATGTGGAGAAAGGTCGAATTCTGAGAATTCTCGTCCCGCAAAACAAATTTTTCTCCATACAGCAGTAACCACTGACCCGATTTTCGTCCAACATAGCTCATTTTAAAGATAATTTAACTGCAGATCTTCTCTATAGGAATAACTATCTAACCTCATTACTCATTAAGAATTTTATGGCGAACAATCTGACATGCTTGGTAATAGAGTATGGCGTAGCAACGATCGGGCCCTTGTTTTCTAAACACTCATATGCAGCAGAACTGTTAGTCTGATTTGAGCTACCACAGAGTTCGGACGCATCAATAAATCAGTCTCTCTCACTACAACTAGTCTCGTCACCTCCTGATGCTCATTAGCAATCTCCATCAGCCAATTCTAGTTTACCTTCCAACACTGACACTACTCAAAACATGCCTTAGCGTTTTGCAAAAGATATGGACATAAAAATTAAGTACTCTAGGACCTAATACTTACAGTTGGAGTTCAATCTCCAACAACCTTATTGTAGGGCAGGAGATGAAGAACACTCCATAACGCCACCAGGTGAGTCAGTTCAATTAGCACCTGGTCTGCGCTGGAGTTTTTTAATTAGCAGCTGCGTCTCATGTTAATCTATTATTTATTGATAGATTATCGCATCACCTGTGTGCATAAATTGTATTTCCTGCAAACAGTGTATTTGTAAATCCCCGAGCCCGAGTCGCACGACGAGTAGTACCGTTCGATGGCAAACCAGCTCATTATGGCAAGTCCTCCAGCAGCAACCATTGCACCAGCTTCAATCTCAACTTTAAAAAAAATCATGAAATTAACTGTTCAATTAAAAATATTTAAGAACTTACTGTAGAGCCAAGAGATCCCCGAGTTGTTCATGTCTCCTATGGTCACCGGAGAAACATTCATGCACTTCTCCACTCCTGGATCCAGGATGTCGGAGAATTCATCGATGATTTTACTCATCTTCACAATACACGAGGAAACGGTATTCTTGAAGATGGTAAAGTTGTAGCAGATCTTCACACACTTCAGGTAGTCACTTACGCCAATACAGTTCACTGAAAGCCAATAAAATTTAGAAATTTGATTTTCTTAAGCAAGAAAATATTTTCTTGCTTGGAGCCATGGTAGAAGTTTAAAAGGAAACGGAAAACCAGGAGGTGACGATGAAGAATGACAATATTGTGACAAAGTGATAGGAACGAGCGTGCTGTTGGAAATGACGCAGCAGGAAGGGCCCTAGTAGGAGCATACCACGTGGAAGGCTCTGAAAGGAACATGGAACATATGAAAGTAAAGCCCATCTGTCTGCGTATGATGAAGTTGTGAAGAGTGTCAGAGTTGAACCGTGTTAGTTCAACAGTTTTGATTGATATATGTAAATTGACCAAGCCAACTTGTGTTCCTATTTACAGACAAAAAAAGCAATAGAAGCGGAATGGACAGTAACTACGAAGGCTAAGTACCTGGCTGCTATCTTGAGAGAGTTAAATGTGATGTGGATAATGCGATTGCCAGAATCGTGCCAAAAGGAGTTAAGGTATGAGAATTTTTTTTGGATTTACTTTGGAGTGAGTGGAGTAATTTTGTAAGAGAGAGCGAGAATATGTTACTAGGAGACATTTTTTAATACGTTAGAGCTTACCAGTAAGTGTACATTTCGTCATTTACCCCTTTGAATATGAAACTCCCACACTGGTAATGATGAGGTTGGCAAGCTTTTTTTCCTAAATGGACAAAATTTGTAGCTACTTGAGGCTTGTGTGGGTGTCTACCTCCGTCATCACTTACCACCCTCATAGGAAGCACTTACCTTCCCTCACTCACTCACAAAGGCAGCAAGAACATTTACCCCCCTCCGAGCCCCTCAAAAATAAATTTAATGTCTGCTCCCTCTTCATTCCCTCTTTAATTTCCCTCATAATTTTTTCAGTTTAATTTTGGTCAAATCCATCATAACTGCTCAGCTAAGTTGACTACACAGTACAACCAGCATTTAAAATCTCTCTTAATTAGAGATTTCAGCCTTAACAATTGCTGTATTGTTCCAAGCTGCTGGTCTGTAGGTATATCAACTCCTGGGACCAAAAATGATTGCACGAAAAAAAGCATGGTTCTTGAGGAACTTGTTTTAGGTTTACCCAATTCAAGACTTCCTGAATCAAATAACGAAAGCAGTGAGTGTTTTGCAGATTATCCTAGCATTTCGGCTTCCAGCTATGATCTACTGGATGATCAAGGTTATGAGAGAGCATTAGGGTCATCGCTTTTGGGAAGATGGACCTGTAGTAGTGAAGGTACTGATTCAGTATATCCTACTACAAACGAAGAGAACTTGGAAGAATTCTTAGATGATACTCATGACAATGTACTCTCAATTTCACCTTTCCAGTTTCACAGCGATAAATTCAGGGTATATTCAAAATATCTTACACACACGGAAAAAATACGTATCACAGAGGTCACTGAATGGCTGTATATGAGCGTTCATGTATATAAATGTGTGTTTAGCTGCCACATATGCAATTGACCTCGTCGTATGTACGTAATGGCTACCCCCTTAGCAGCCTTATGGTGAGTATATTCATGCATTAGAAGAAGGAAAAAATCGCTCGACCTTAGTCTGAATCTTTGAGAAAGCTGGGAGACCTGATCCGAACTAGTCAACACTGGAAAGGCTGGGGGTAGTGTGATAATCCCCGCTCACAGTGGGGGGAAGTTGGTTGAGCCAAAATGTGGATAGCAATATGAACCACGTGTAAACAGAATGTGCTGTCAGCCCTGCTCGCGAATTTCTATACTTTCGTGCGTAACCATCGTTAATTTTTTGAAATTTGACAGCGGCATCACACCTTTGTCAGTGGGCCTGCGGTGAGGTCAGTTTGGGCTCTTATGTCACTGAAATTTTTTAATTCAATGTGCAATTTAATGGGCTATCAGCTTTTAATGTTTAAAAAAGTCAGGTTAAATTACCTAGGTAGAAGTTTACAATAAGGACCCTGAGGAAACTTTAATTTCTGCTCAAACCCGTGGTCCGATTTCAAAAATAATTTTTAATGTGATAGCCAGATAAAATTAAAACATTCTGGGTATGACATCAAAATTTTGAAGGCTACCTGTATCTTAACAATTACTCGTAAAGTTTGGTTCAAAAAAGACGGGACACCCTTTATTCCTTAACAACGACGCAAAAACTAAACCTTGAAAGTCCAGGGAGACATGTCTGACGACAACTTAGCCTAATTCTCTCTTTTGACATCGATTGGGAGGACTCTTTGCGAAAAGCACAACTGTCCTACTTTTGCCATGACCGCTTATTTCTCTTTGTTCAGTTTAATAAGCCACATCGTACGTCTTCCCACTGGCTTCAACTTTCAAGTTAAATTCAACTGGGATTTTCTATGAGTTCTTCCTATTTGTTTCTTCCTCCACTTTTCAAATTGCCGTTGAAGAAAGGAAGTGCAGGTAGGAAGAGTTCGAATTGAGCAGGATGCTAACGTTGAAGGAAGCCGGATTAACATTGAAGACAATCAAATTGCTCTCATGTTTCGGTGTGCTTCCGTATGGATGTAATGTGAGAGAGGGGAAATTGGGAAGACTGCCTTATTATCGTCTCGTCTTCGGGCACATTTCTGCCTTCTTATCTACTCTGTATTGCCTCAACTCATTGAGTGAGGCAGTATACTTATACGTTCTCAGTGATGAAATTAATTTGCCTTTTCACATCGTTCTCATTCACATTGTTTTCTTGACGGACGCCTTTATTTTGAGCTGTACAACAAAATAAAAGTTCATGATGTCATCGTTCTGCTTTTCAACGGACTGTTCAAAGGTAAGACATGAGAAATTGAGACTTTACTCACAGGCACAGGTATTCCTGGCTGTACTTACGAATTGGAGAGTTGGAATTATTCTTGAAATATTATGGTGCATGTTTAGATGAAAGGGTGCTGCACAAGAGTCACAATCGCGCTGGTAGGCCCACAAAGTTAGTAAATCTAGCTCTGCGCGTGTACTTGCCCACCTTGGCTTTCTACATAACGTTTGGTTGGAATCTTTTGGTGACTGTTGTACCGACAATATCAATGCGACTAGTGAACAGCCGTCTACTACTTGCACATCTAAAGGAATCCTGGATACTTATTGTACTTTTTGGATTCATTGATGTGTACACCTGCTTGTTGATCTTAATGAATTTTTTTCCACTCAGCCTCGTTCTTTACTTAAGTTGCGAGAAAGTTAAATTAGATCCTGCAATAAAGGTCAGAGCGTTTAATTTACATGTGAATTTGATGAGAACGTCGGTAAAACCTTATGCTGCCAGCCATGACCGCAAGCATGTTCTCAAATGTTTGTTTGACGTCAAACACGAAGACCTGCTGCGGAGATCCTCGCCCCAGCAACTTTGCATTGTTTTGTAACTGGACAAAAATAGACCATAACTGTTGCAATATTGACTTCCTTTACGACACTATAAAAGGCTCACGATTTCATTAATGTAGACGAAGGAGCATTCCTTTGCAAGTCTCAAGAATTTACTTATTGTAAAAATTGCTATCACTACATACTTTTGAATAAAATGTACGATGAAAATACCAATGATTGCATTAACGCGAGGCCAAAACTGGTAATTTTCACTGTCATTTCAAAAACACCCGCCCGTCAAGCTCATTAAGTTGTAGTTTAAATGAAAGTCACAACAGAGAACGTGCCCTCGCGTAGTAGATCCCATTCAGACTCAAGAATTGGCTTTGAGTTTTATTTTCTCTGTTAAATCAATTAAGTAAACGCCCTTAACTACGGTAGTTTCACCGTACTTGTTGATAGTAAAATAATCAATGAATTGTCTAGATTTTATTAAAACCGAGTTTAATTAATATTCTTTCAGTTCTCTCCTTTGTTGTTCATCAGCCATTTGGAATGGATACGGACGGAAGCAACGATTGCTGGTCCCA
>JAQIWI010002507.1:0-12278 GCA_034698825.1 Deuterosminthurus bicinctus | reverse complement strand
CAGCTTTTCCCGAGCATGTGTCCAACAAGACGTGCATGAATGTCTTAAGTGATGTGTTGCTCAACTTTTAAATAGCTCTCACACGCTCATTCCATTCTAATACGTCTTCTTGATGCTAAAAACCCGATTTTATTCCCACAATAACAAGACAATGGCTCCATTTCTTTCTCACCCACACGTTCTATACTATAGCATATACCGCATCAGCACTTGAAGCACACTTGAGTTTTCCCAACACGTTACTTACTATACTACAATAAGTGGCCACGTAAAACTTGAAGTGGCCGCAAGGTCCCTTAGTACATTACCGAGCTCATCATCATCTTCCTGGACTATCCATGCCGGCGTAATTGAAGAGAGCATTGGAAGGTGAAATAATAATAAACTTTCAATCCGCATCTATATACTTCACCGGGTTCATGCAGCTATGGTAACGTGAGCGTAAGTACGTCCTTGTACATTCACTCTCACATGAGCCTTCAGGGATACTCTCATGATCTGGTGAATTACAAGCACTCTTGTACTATAGTGTATCATTTCACTATGAAAATACACCACTGTATAACGTTATGGCAACATAGTGCTGACGGAAGATCCAGAAGTAGGAAATTTTCAAAGGTACTTCATACTACTACTACTATACTACTACCACTACTCAAGATTCATGTCCTTTTCAGTGTAAGATCGGAAAAATCCCGTGAGATGCAACTGAGATGGAACATGGAACTCTAATGCTGAATTGTCAGTCAAACTCAGCCCTTACTTCGTATTCAGGACGCATGGAATAAATGGTAGTTCACAGTACAAATGCGTTGGGAGTGACTACATTAGCAGCAGATGTTGCAGCTGGAATGAAGCTTGCATGAAGGTATATATTATTGTCGCCAGAAATGGCTTCATGTAATGTCCTATAGCCTCTAAAACATTTTGAAAGGAATGGTTCAAATGAGCGAGTATACATCTGCTAAAAATTTATCATTTTATTATTGTGAAGTCACCCGTCATATAGACAAGCAGTTGTCAATACAAAATCAGAATGCTTTTGACTTAAAACAAAACAAAACAAGAATGGAACAAAATTATTTGTGAGAAAAACATATCTCCGTCCGCTGTCATTCGGAGGGGTAATGGCACCTTATCGAGTTAAAAACTAAGAAAATGTACAGTACTGAATCTATTAATTAATAATTCCTAAGAATACTAAAGATTGATACAATACATTGGATAAGCTAGACACAGCTAATTAAGCCCATTGTCATGAGGACTATTAGAAAAAATAAAATATATATACTATACATGGAAAAAATATAAATAACAGAGTAGATGCTCATGTGTAAAAAAAACTTCTCTTGACTTGAAGTTATGGACGGACTTCATTTCTATTATTAGTCGAACAACAACTAAGAAACTCTATCACCGGTCAAAGGTTTAAAATGGCTGCAATAACAATAATAATAATCATTATTATTATTAATATATATTAGTCTCATCTGCTGCCAAATGAGATTGTTCGGTGCGTGTGATGAAATTCATTTTTTTTCTCCATTACAATTATACGTATTCATCTATCGTAACTGATGATGATGATTATCAAGCGTCAGATGTATAACAAAGAGATTGCAAGGTTCTTTGTCATTAATGCAAAAGTCTTTGGCAGGAAGTGGATATGTTCGGATTAACTACACACAATTATTTCTTCTCTATACACATCAAGGCAAGAGGCACAACCATCCGATCTTCCACACACATAGAGAAGTTAGTGGGAAGCTCACAGAAAGTGAGGAAGTTTTGAGAGATAAATTCCATTAATTTCCTTATAGAGAGCCTATGGCGATACCCCTATTGTCCGGACCATCTTTTTTAAAGGCAGCATAATACAACCATGGTTCATGTCACAAGTCTTACAAACAATTACTACTCACTAAAAAAAACCTACAAATTTTTCTCCTGATAAGTACACAAGCAGATATGATGATACCCCGAGTAGTAAAATATACAGTTGTTTGAGTTGATACTAATCACTAGGGCAAACCTGCCCACTGGGTAAAATCCTTACATATCACATTGAAAGAATTCTAACGAGCTTAGCTGGCTGCCTGCTCAACTGTTTCTAAGCCAATAATTCCCATTGTACCATTTCACAATGGTACTCCGTGTCCTGTCAACATTATCTGACGCCCTTATAGATTAAAAAAGACGTGTCTTCTAAAACTGAGTAAGAACATGACAGTTCCACAAAGTACTAGGCTGGGGCTGACCTCCAAGGGATATCCTGAGCTTTTCAGAGCTAAAATTCAACAAAAAATTGTATTTTTTAAAACAGATATTTACACATTGAGAGTCAAATTGGTCCAACTGAAGAGCCAAGTTCAATGATTTTACATACCAAGTACAAATTCTTTGGCTGGGGACGACATTTTACCGTCGCCTCCGATGGAGTAACCCAGAACACGAAGGTTGTAAGTCTTCTCTGGCTGCAAGCCTCCAATGATAGCTTCCAGTTTCCTTGATCCGATCGGCACGAACGTGTCGTTTGCCGTACTTATGTCCTGATCCGCATCCCAAACACGAACCTGCACGAAAAGTAGATTTTCAATTACAAACACATGCTAACACACTCCAATTCTCTCCTCCACAGAGGCCGATTTTCACTGAAAAATTGATTTTTTTTTTACCTTGTAACCGGACAAAGCTTCCTCCTCAGCTGATGGTGCAACATACCGCCATGTAACTTTAATAGTTGAGGGGTCGATTGCCACAACATTCACAGATGTGGGAGGTTTCTGAGGTGCTTTCTTCGTCGTTCGTTCTGCGAGAGAAGTTACACAAATTACTGCAACTGTAGTAGAAAGGCTGCATGCGTTCATAATCCGCAGCCTCATGCATTACACTTACCGAATTGAGCTTCACTAGCAGGCCCTGGTCCCGCGGCGTTATAAGCCATGACCTGAACGTAGTAGTATGTGTTCGGCTGCAACCCAAGGATCAGAGCCCATGGTCGCGTTGTTCGACTCAAGTAATGCAAAGCTTGAGGGTCGTACATGATGTTATCTTTCTTCGGCCAGTATCGGATCTAAAAAGATTTTCAGATCCAGTTAGGCAATTACATTCAAGCCATACTGCTCAAAAGAGATCAAAAGAGGCAGGATACCCTGTAGCCAATAAGCTTCCCACGCATCTTATCCCGTGTCTCGTCCACCGGTGTCCATGTAACATTGATAGCAGTGGAATTGAAAAATTTGGGAGTGACCAGGGAAGGCGCAACTTGAGGCATATCCTCCGCAGAGAATATTTGTACTGGATTCTCCGGTATTGGTCCCGGTCCAATCGAATTGAAAGCCTGGAAAGTAAAACATTTTGTTGCATATTTTTACACAGCTACCTAAAAAATTTAATTCAAACATACCTGAACTTTGACATCATATAGCGTGTAGAAGTTCTTTGATGGTATCTGGACAACAAACATGCCGATATTGCCCCAATTATTGAGCACTAGGCTTTGATACTCTTCGTCTATGTACGACTTAGTCTGCCTCCAGAATATCTTGTAAAATATACCAGGTGCATTCTGGTCTTGAGGAGGTAACGGCTGTAGAGAGGCGTAATCAATTTGAATTATTTAAGAATCAAATAATCATTTGAGACCTATAATAATGGTGTAAGTTGAGACTTACATCCCATGTGATAGTAAGAGATCCAGTTTTACCACCTCCACCTCCAATATTGCGAGGATATGCAAATGGCACATCTGGCGGGGTATTTACTTGAGGCGAGGGTGCAGATGGAGGTCCAAATCCATAGAGATTGGCTGCCAAAACCCGGAACTCGTACACAGACCATGGGGACAGCAAGCCCCCAATCTCAATTTGTCGACGCTTCGTTTCTCCAGACAGACTCAAGCTGCCGTCCCTCTCAACAATTATGGCCGACTGATCTGAACATTCGTAAAGAAAAATACATAAATACATACTGGCTGTTTATCTTACCCGAAGGATTCCCATTTCCCATATCTACTTACTTTCCGCAATAGTATTCCAAACTGGCTCCCATTGTGTACGTCCTTGGATAGTGTACTGGAAAGCCGGCGAGCCGTTCATGGCTCCATCCGTCCATCTCACCTTTGCGGACGTTGCATTTACATCCGAGATAACCACACCTCCTACAAATTAAAATCAAAGAATATTGCTGGAAAAATCCCAAACCGAAACTATTACATTAAGAATACTCGAGGAACTCACCTGGGGCACCTGGAGGGCCGATGATATCTACCTGAGTAGATGATTTTAAAACACCAACTCGTGTTATAACTTCACATTCATATTCTCCTCTGTCTGCCAAAGTGACATTAAGAATATCCAAGTATCCGATTCTTGAGTCGAATATCACTCTAAATGAAGGCTCAAGGCGTATTCCATTGTGGTTCCATATGTAAGCCACATCAAGGCTAGGGTCTCCCTCAGCTCTACAATAAAGTTTGAGAGAACTTCCCAAAATGTAACTACGAGCATCGGGTAGTCCCTGGACGAGAACTGGACCTCGAATCAGTTTCAGCCGCCCAGTACTCTCAGCATCCCCTAGTCCGTTTCTGGAGACACACGTAAAGTATCCTTCATCCTCACGGGAAACAGGCTTGATGAATAGGCTACCATCCGGCAAGATAACCCGACGTCCACCGGATCCTATTACGTTCCCGTCTTTCCGCCAAGTCGGTCTCAGCCTTGGTGCTGCTTCTGGCTCACACTTAATAGTAACGTTTCCACCCTCCGCTGCAATTATTTCCGCATCAAGTGGCTTCTTTTTGAAACTTGGTCGTAGATCTGTCAATAAGATCAGTTAGTCAAGATAAATTATGTACAGGGTTATTTTGTTTGAGCTGTATAAAGTGTGATTTCAAAAGCTATATGTAACTTACACAAAACTCTGAGCTGGCCCGAGGAGAACTCGGCTGCCAAGGAATTATTTGCTCTGCACTGGTACATTCCTTCATCTCTTGTATCAACAGTTCTGATTGTGAGAACGTTGTCTTGGACGAAGTACCTACCGATGTCCTCATTTTCCAAGTATTGAACTATTAATGGCTGGCCATTTTTGTACCATTGGTAAGAAACATCTGGAATGCCAAAGGCTTCACATATCCACGTGAGATCCGATCCTTTGTCTTGATGTCGGTTTCCCAACTCAATCGTGAATACTGGAGCAGCTGGAATGGAAATAATGAAAAAGAAAAAAAATGAGCGAAAGGAACGTGCTAGGTAGGTGAGCGTGTGAAATATACAAATATATTACCCTGAATACTGAGAGTCACGCTCCTTTCGATCGATAGACGAGTGTTCGTTGCCCGGCAAACATATTCCCCCTGATCCTCAACTTGGGCCTTTGGGATCGTTAAGACACGGTTGTAATTTTTTAGTATGGCTCCTCTTGGAAGTTCGCCGTTTTTCCGTGTCCAGTTGTAAGATGGAACAGGACTGTACAATGGAGAAAGGAATCAAATTAGGTCCTAAAATAGACACCGTTCCGCTCATGATCATAAAAATAAATTTTACTCACTATCCGAACGCTACACACTCTAGTCGCACCTCTTCTTTGGCTTTCGGAGATTCCGGAAAGACTTTTGGAAAGTAGTCAGCAAACTTGAGCTGCTGATAATTAGCTATAAAGAAGTAATATCCCAATTTTATGACTGCTACTATCTTGACTAGCTTAGTTGAAACAAGCTTGAATCACCTACCATTTGGAGTGACTTGAAGTCTGAAAAATGGTCCGTTTCTTCCAGCAAGGGAAACCTTACTTTGTACTGTGCAGCTGTAACTTCCCTGATCGCTCATGTCAACAGCGGATATGTACAAATTCCCATCATACGACACGAACACCCTTTGATCTTCTTCCACAAGGTTGGGGAAAAAGGTCCTTGACCACAAGTAGAAGACACCTGTTACACACAAAAAAAAACTCGGTGAAAATCTATGTCTTTCCAGCCATCCGTAAAAATAAATAAATAATAAAGAAAGAAAGGGGATTTACCAGGATAGTGCTGAGGTGCATCACAATAAATCGACTTGCCCCAGTATTGCTTTGCTTGCTCTTCAGAGCGAGCCAATATGAACTCACTGATGTATCCAAAGGACAAAGACACCGTTTCAGATATAATGGTGCCGTACCTATTTGTAGCCACGCAATGATAGTTGCCAACATCCTTCTGCTGCTGTGGGTCTTCAATAATTAAAGTACCACCACTTAAAGTATATTTGGCCTGACGTAAGGGATCAATCCTTGAAGATGCCAACGTTCCGTTACGAAACTCTTCCTTAAACCAATCGTAAGTAGGGGAGGGCCATCCACCCGCAAGACAGCTGCAATGAGTAATCATTTTACATCTCATTTAATTACTGCCTTTAAATTAAATACTCGAAAATTAAGAATGTTATTAATTATATCTCTTGAAATAGATAGCAATTCTTATTTATCGGGTGGTCATTTTTAGGCATTAGATATATTCGTTCTTATACATTAGATAGCTGTTATTACCTCAGGGCTACGTAGGGTCGAGGGTCATTCCGCGAGAGATCAAATACGACATTGTCCGGTTGCTTAATAAAATATGGTCCTCTAGGCACTCTTTTAGGGTCGTCAATAACGTCAAGGCCAAAGTCAAAATCACGCTCTTCCAGCGCCACAGGCACTAAGGACAACGGTACTTCGCAAATGTATAGAAACATCTCGTTTCCAGGAACTTTCAATAATCCCCATCTGTTTCGTCGGTCCGAGTAACTGAAAAATTTACGGTATGAAGATTAAAAAACAGATGATGATGGTTGTATAAAGAAATTGGCTTGTTCATCATAGAGCATAAAAAACTGTGTACCTGTAAACTAAGTACGGATTCCGCGCAGTTATAGATGTAAATGGCTGATCGGGGAGAAAGGCTTGTTCCACATTAATTAACTGACTACCGTCTTCATTGATAAAAGATCCCCCACCCTCTTGGCGGGCTGAGATATACCATCGCCGTTTTTGTGGGTCAATAGCACTCAATCTCTTCACAATCCAGCTATGCTCTTCTAATGAATTCAAGTTCAGCAGTGACGACCCATTCCCGTATGCCTGTCAGTTGGTAAAGTAAAAAGCCTTTGCAACAACAGTTTACCCCAACATGAGCAGTACCAACTGGAAAAATATTTTGTCAGTTTCAAACTTTTGATAAATTCATCCCGTACCTGGCAATTCAGCCGGGCTCCTTCCCTGTTATGAATAGGCGACTTGACAAAGCGATAACAAATCTGCCGATGCATCTCCCATCCCGTAGGACATTTCCTATCATCTAGCCCAGGATACGGATACAGATTATTATTATTGTCATTATAATCTCGGAAACCTCCACCAAAACCACGATTGTTCCCTCCAAAGTCACGATTATTCGTTCCAAAGTTGATTCTCCGCTGATTCTGATCTGTGTTCCCCCTATTCGGGGTAAAAGGGTTGAAATTCCCTGGTTGTTGGGGTTGCGGCCCAAAGGTGAAATTTTGATTGTCCCTTGGTCCGATGAACTGATCATTGTTGTTGTTGTTATTATTGTTATTATTATTATTGAAAATGGAATTAAAATTGTTTCCGTTAGTATTCCGATCACGAGTATTGCTGCCGAATTGATTGAAGTCAACTTGGGCTGATACGACGAAAGTTAGAAGCCCCAAACTCAGCCAATGCACTAAGCTCCCACAGGAGGAGGACATTCTTCTAAAATTTAATAACAAACAATTAATTTAAATTTGTACATTGCTTTCAAAATTATTCAGTCCCTATAAACTTCCCCCGGCATTCTCTATATCCCATCATATAATTACTTATTATCTCTTTACAAACTATCTCATTCCTACATCATGCTGTACATATAATCAGTTCAAATAATTAGTTGATCGTTTTCAAATTAATTTAATTACCTTCCAGATTACAGAACCACTGTAAAAAAAAATCAATTCTTCTTCAAGTTCACGCCCTGTTGCATATCACTCATTCAAGTCTCCCAGTCCCCTTAATGATATGACCCCGATCCCTTAACTAAATGTGGACAGGCACTGAATTTACTCTGGAATAAAAACGCAGGATTTCAAGTCACATTTTTTATCAGAATTTTTATTAATCAGTCTTTTTGGAAGAGCAGAATGACAAGAACAGGGCCCTTCCCACAAGAGCAACTATACAACAGTCAATTCCTACGAATGAATCACAACACAACCGCTGCTTTTGCTTTGCTTGCTTAATAAATGCACGACGACGAGCCCTCACTGCAATTTCAATTGCAATTGACACTTTACACCGGGAAACTTGAAAGAAATATTCTTAGTCAAAGAATGAAGTCGAATAAATAAATGAGGAAAATCACGAACAACTATTAAATTTTTCCTAGAGCCCGACTTCAGCTGCTGGAAGATTCAGGTGGAAAGTGAAGAAGCTGAAGAAGAAATATTCAAGTGTAATCCCCGAAGGTCCCGGTTCTCCTCAGCGAAAAAGATTTGAAAAGAACGAGTGCGCATTGGACACCGAGAAAGTGTCTGTTGTTGGAAAGGAAAAAAATAGAAAGAAATTTCATCTGAGGTGAGGCATTGAGCCAGAAATCCAACAAACTGATACATAAAACAATTCTTTTGAAGTAAAAATAATCTCCCGTTGAAGTGAATCCATTGGAATCAGTAAGTGAAGATTGGAGTTGAAGAAGGTAATAAATACTGTAACTGTGTCATTCGTATGAGGGAGGTGAAGATGATTTTTTTCAAAAGGGCTTTTGACATTGAATATTTTATTGCAGAGTCAATTATCATCGGGGGATAATGGCGGAACCTATGCAGGATAAGAAGCGAAATCTTGTGACTCCTGTGGGGGCTCCAGCTTTGGAAATGATACCGCCACCATCTCCGGTCAGTTCTAGCTATTCCGAATTAAGGAACACTATGAACCCTGCTGCTCCCATGTGGAATAATTATAATCCGAGTTCGTCGGATTACCAAAGATATGTTTGTCCGTCGTCCTATTCTCAGGTAGGGGGGTTTGATGATCTTTTTAGGGTGTGTTTATGTAACGATTATGATGACTAATCGGGGTTGAATCATATTTATCTTTAGACGAGCTCATCCTCAGCAGTAGAGAGCTTGTATGAGCCTATTGTTCCCAGATCCGAATCACAAATGTCGGGACATTTGAGCAATAAAAAGGGAAATTCCCTTAGCCGAAAAAATTTTGAAAATAACTTCAAAGGCGGTCATGGTTTTTCCAAAGAGGCTGAAATTGATGAACTTACTGACCTTCTTATGAATTCCTTGAGAAAGAATGAAGTCTTTTTTGGTGAGTATATAGATTCCATTTGAATTTAGTGTGAGGAGTACACAAGCAGAATTATCATTAATTAGTGAATTATGTATTTCTTTCCAGGTATTTGCAGTAGATGTGGAGAGCAAGTGGTGGGTGAGGGAACTGGTTGCACGGCAATGGGACAAATATTCCATATCTCGTGCTTTACTTGTCGAATCTGCGATTGTTCCTTGCAGGGAAAGTCATTCTTCTATCACGTTGATGGAAAGCCCTATTGCGAGAAGGACTACATGGTGAGTGAAAGCAATTCATGTCATTTATCTGATAGAAATTTTGAAATGAGATTCTTGGTCGTAGGCTCGATTGGAAAAATGTTGCGTCTGTAGTGATCCTGTATTGGATCGGATTTTGAGAGCTAATGGCAAGCCTTACCACCCAAAATGCTTCACATGTGTAGTCTGCTCCAAGAGTTTGGAGGGAATTCAGTTTACCATTGATGCTGCAAATCAAATTTACTGCATCGAAGACTTCCACCGGTATTCATCTTTTTCCGACGTGCTCCTGATAACATTCAAGGAGAGGTTTTCATGTAAAATTTTCTATGATTTTCTAGAAAATTTGCACCCAGATGTAGTGTGTGCCAGAAACCAATCATGCCTGAGCCAGGGAAGGAGGAAACAGTGCGTGTGGTAGCACTTGATCGTAGTTTCCATGTCAACTGCTACAAATGCGAGGTCAGTAGGCCAGAATACTCAATGCTCTAATTTCTGTTTTCAAATGTAGCGGAAATAATAACCCAAATAATTTTTATTATTTTCAGGATTGCGGGTTACTGCTGCGCTCCGAGGCCGAGGGTCGAGGATGTTACCCCTTGGACGGTCATGTACTCTGCAAGAGCTGCAATGCTAAGAGAGTTCGTGACATGAAAATCTAACTCTGGAGATTTCCAAAAAACAAATAAAGCAGTCATTGGAGTGACACCAGAACCTTTCAATGAACAAAGACCATTCACATTCCTATGGAAAGCCAGCGGATTAATAATTATTTTAATTTCTTCAACCTCTTACACGCTGATATCACGCGTTTCTTGTGTATTAGTAGAAGAGAATTGAAAGTAATTCTCTAGTTGATCGTCGTTGTCGTATAGCCATTAGTTTTTTTTTGCTCAATCAGTATTTGACTTGCGTATTTTTTGAGATGAGATGTTTAAAGCGAAATCATTATTTATGAGTGTAGAAGAAGGAGACGAAGAAGAATAGTGGAAAAGTAATAATCATGCTTAGTTTCTTCCCTATAGAGTTTTACAAATGTAATTCAAATCTTGGTTGTAAGAGATTTGTATTATTATATTATGTCGTACCTGTTTATTGTTATAGCGCTTAATTTCTTAAGGCTGACGCCGAACTTTTTGTATAAAGGTAAAAAAAAATATTACATGTTAAATATATCAATACTATATATATACTATAGCTACTTCGCCCAACCAGTCGTAGTTGATCCTCCCGTTTGAAATGCTTAAAAAACAACTAATAATCTTTTCATGTGACGATGTAAATCAACTGTCTCGCCTTGATAGCTCATGGGAGGATGTGGATAAAACTTTTTAAAGTCAAGTGATGGAGATTTTTGTGATTATTTTTTACTATCAAGGAACGGCAATGATTTTTCACAGCGAATCGTGTATGTCTTGAGAATTTTTTCGTGGAGGAGCAAAACAAAACGCACAATTGAGCCATATGGAATCCATTCCATTGCTTACACAATGTTTGTCCGCAGTCTTGTCTGTCCGTCTTTGTAAAGCTTTTGGAGACGTATCAATGATGATGCATCCGCCTTGTCTTGTATTTACTCGTATAGAGAAAAAGAATGTAGTGGAAATAAAAACTACCTTACTGTGACTATGAAGCCAAAGATATTTGTTTTGATGACGCGATCCAGCAGCAGACGACCCTATGTGTAATTGTATTGTGGATGCTCAAGTCTTAATGGTCATTTCCTCAAGGATCTGATGAATGTTGAATAGTCATTACTGGGGAGTTGTGGTGGAAAGAAGCCAGGAAAAAGTAAGTAACATTCACACTTCCTGGTCTGCGACGATGATGTAAAAAAAGACTTGTGGGATATAAAAAAATAAGAGCGTGTGGGGGGAGGAGGCAGGTAATTGATTGCGTCCTTGGACACTTCAGACAAGGGTGTCACTGTTCATATGTTAGCCCCACAGTTGTACTGCTGGAGATGGTTAATTATTATGCATCAGGCTGCTGTGTGACAAAAGCCCATCATTCACATGACCAAGTCTCCTGAGGGAAAAGTGACTTTGAATAAAGGCGGAAGTGACTTCCATTGGCCTTTCAGCCTGAAAATTTCTTTCTCCCTGTCCGCTTCCTCCTCACCGCGTCATTATTTGCCTTTAATTATTTTTCACCAGCACTTAAGTGATTTCCCGGCTCCATCAGCTCACGCACTTACTTTCACAAACAGTCACTGTAAACTTGCCAGCACAAACAACAACTCAAGACCAGAAGAGAGTAATGATATCTGTGAGATACTGAGAGTTGTGAACGCTCAACTTGATTGTAAATTGTCATGTATTTACAGAGGGACTGACTGAGCGGACTGGAGGATGCTAATAATTCGACAAGATATATAGGGCAGATGATGAGTAATGCGGGAGGTAGGTTAGGACAGAGAAGTTGACTGTAAATGAGAGAAACCTATCATGGTTAACCTCAAGCTGGCACTGTGAAATCAAGCAAAACCCGGTATGGCCATGGTTATCAACAGAAGCCATGGTTTCACAAGGGAATTACGACGTGTGCAAGCAAATTGGAAACTTTCTAATCAGCCTGAGTGGATTGTTGCCAAAAAGACTTGACTGCTTTGCTTTGTACATATAATGTCCCATACCCGAATCCCTCAGGAACGTCCACCACCAAAGACGTTCATCATCATCATCATCATCATCATCATCA
>JAQIWI010002506.1:0-12286 GCA_034698825.1 Deuterosminthurus bicinctus | reverse complement strand
CCTTTTCATATCTTTGTGTACTTCCGTCTCGCCCGAAGCGTTTCAGGTGAAATGAGCCATTCATACAAAGGAATAAATCAGTCCCCATAGTTTTCTCCCCTGTCCCAACTTGTCACATAAGTAAGAACGGAGGGGCAATGGCTTACATTAAGGGAGAATGACATTGTTGAAATCACTGCCATATGTTAGGGAAAAATTCCACGCAGGGAAGTGCAATTAGTCCATGACTTTTGCTATGTGGGAGCAATTTACGAGCGAGAGTAGGGACACACACAGGAAGAGCTGAGTAGGCTAATTAGAGAGGAATTCGATTAGGGATCACAGTAAGATTAAAGCTTTTCTCAGTGTCACTAGGGATGAAGACAGTTCCTGCGTCTCTCTGCCATCTCTTTTGTGAGAAATGTGGTCGTATAAGGCTCGTAAATCTTGTGTACTTGAGGAAAGCCTGGACTGACTGCTGGTGGGGGAATTAGAGCTAGTGGGAATGCATTTGGAAAAATACGTGCGAGTCCAGCAGAGGATTTGCCACATACCATGACAAATGACAGCTGCGGAGTTGAGATTTCTCACGTACTTCTCCTATAAGCTTTCGGATGAGAGAGCAATTAGGAAATGAGCCTTCTTGTATCTTTCTACAAGCTTTGCTTTTGCGTACTATGCACACACACACACACACACACACACACACACACACACACACACACACACACACACACACACACATTCTGTGAAAATAATTATAATGGCTAGTAGCAATATAGATCCATCGGCTTCTAATTATGGTCTAGGAGTCATGAGATAGTGGTTTTGATTCCATCTTATGTGACGGATTGGTTACAGTATAGCAGCAGCAGCTGCAGTTGAGCTCAAAGCCAGAGGTTGATACTTCTGAGGGCTTTGCGTTTTTTATGGTGGGAAAGGAGTGAAAATGGAGCCACACGTAAGCATCAGCTGGCTGTTTTGCATGAGCCAATTTCAAAGTACAAATCCTCATCTTCTGTACTATACGCACGTGGATTAGGATTACGGACACGGACACGGAGTAAGGGAATTGGCCTTGTAGAATGCACATATAGGTCTCTGCCTATGACAAAGGTTAGGAATGTTCTAGGAGATTGAATGGGAGCTCGTAAAATTGCATGAGTTTATACGCGAAGGAGATGCAGAGGAATGTAGATGAAGAGCAAGGGAGAGGATTTCCATAAAATCGTTTACAAAGAAAATAAAAGGCAGAGATTTAGCTGTTTCCATATTGAGTGCGTATGGAAAATAAGAGTGACATTTATAGTGAGCCAGGTGAATTGTCTTGCATATTAAATGGCGTCAACTTCACAATGGTCCTCTCAGAGGCAGGCTCAATCTCTTGGGAAAGATAGTGATGGCGGAGTAGGGGGTGAAAAGTTGGTGAAATCATCTCAAAGTTGTGTTTTATTTTAATGAGAGAGCGGGCGTTATACTAGAGGTTTGTGTAATGTGCACACTTGGAAGATGAGGGCTGCCCCCTAGGGCTTGTGAAGAGTTTATAAGGATTCATCCTGAGAAGTGTTTGTTCTTTTCGTTCTTGCTCTGCCCATTTTTTTCATCTTTATTTATTATGATTCGTGTCCATGTTATACTGGTTGGTAAATATTTTCATTTCCTACCTCCTGGGAGCTCCTTTTCTACTTTCTCTCGCTCATTTGCATTGCATTGCTGGCTTGTGGCAGGTAGGCTTGCAGATGGTCGGTCATTGTTATTGTTATTGTGTGCGTTTGTGTTTTGTGAGTAGTTATGGTGAAAGGAATGAAATATCCATTGTGGTGTGAGAACCATTGGGTAATGCTGCGTAGAGTAAATGCGGTAGATATTTTTTTCATCGCTGAAGAGTAATAATCGTTCATGTGGTTCACTTTCACAAGAATCACCTAGAAATTCGAGGTCTTTGATTAATCAGCTCATTAAGCGGAGAGGGGACCATTCAATTATGCCAGCGAATTGGAAGGCTTTTTATGTAAATTGGTTATGGTCGGAAAGGGACTATCATTACAGCGGAGGCCATCCTTTGGCATGATGTTGGAGGTCCATTTCCAAATTTCATGAAGATGGGTTCCTTTTGTAAGTAAAGAAGTTAAACCAAAAAATGAATTACAACTCGGTCAAATAAGCTCCAAAAAAAGCAGTTTATATTTACCCAAGATTAGAATTGAAAAACGATTGACAAACAGAACTACTCAAAGGCCAATGATTGCCTGTACCAAAAGAAGGCAATATGCGCACTACGCAACCAGAACTCATGTCAAGTTCAGAAACTTGCTCCTGCTGTGCCTAAAATTATATGTAACATAGCAAGGGCAGTGCTAATATTGACACGGATCAACAGAAAAAGATTGAAAGTGTACCAAGATTTTGAAGAGATTTCTTGGAGCGAAACATTATAATTGCTTGGGAAGGAAGTACTACGAGATCAAATAGAATTTACAATGAAATTAATACAAAATATGCTTTTAAAAAACCACTTGATCCCGTAAAGTAACAAACTTTTGAACTGCTAGACTCTTTTAATTTGACTTTAGAAAAAAAGTGTAACATATAACGTTGAAAAATTCCTCCTCACAGTTTGCAGTTTAACTTACAACGTAAAATGGGGGAAATATCTTTATATATTTTCATTAAATTCTACGATTCTATGAAACGCGTAGCTTATTCTGATAATCGTAAGCTTGAATTCTCGCACAGTATTACGAAAGAAATTGTGTGTGCTTTGGAGAAATGGATTATCATAAGCAGGCTCGCATTTAACTGGATTGTATAGGCGTTCTCGTGAGCTAGAGATAGAAAGCCATCAAAGCTACGTGATTTTCAGTGAAGAAGAGCGAATGACAGTAAATTGGAATGCGGAGGGGATCGCTTCTTATGTGCACACGCTTTGTCATGGTATTCGCACGTGTGCAATATACTTGTGAGCACGATGAAATGTGACGGGAGCAATGGAGATTGAGCTACATGACAACAACAAGTGGCACATGGATGAGTGTACGTACATCCAAGCTGAAGAAATGTTTGTTCGGGCTCTCTGTAAAGCAGTGAGGCGTGAGATTATTGGATTCAGTTGAAATGTAGCGGACGTGAGAGTGACAGGGAACGACTGAGTGTGTCTTGAGATGCTCTCTCGCTTCACCTGCCATTAGAGCTTGGCCAAGTATGTGTGGGCATCACGACTTCCACTGTAGTTTAGAGGGTACTTGAAACATGATCTAACATTGGTCCTTATAACTTGGTTGTAATAGAATGTCAACCTGTCTTTGTTAAGTATTTTTGAAGAGAAGCGAATCAATGGATTGCACCGGTGCCGCTAGCACAACGTTCAAGCGTTCTCCTTTCCATAGTGGTCCTACATGTACAAGACCCACTTCATTTCCTCTACAGAGCTATTTAAAACAGAATTGGAGAGTACGCTCATATAATACAAAAAGCATGCTCATATAAACCAATATATTACTGCATAATGCTTCCACAAGGAGGAAATCAATTGACAGCCCAGCTGGTCTAGCAACACAATTTCATAGCTCGGGAATGGCCATCATAAGGCGAAATTTCTATTGCTAACATCATTTATTTCCTTAATTTTGGCTCATTTTTAGTACTGTGACGCCTTTACTATTATAAATGATGTCTGTCATTTGTATCTATTTTTGATGGTTTACAAATAGCAGTATCTTGTGTGAGTGCTGGGCGTGGAAATATGATAAAGCGACGTGGCCAAATAGCACCTCTACCCAAGGGTACCATTTGCACAAGTTTGCACACATTTACCCATGTACTCACATTGTTCTAAACTATCCCCAGACATTCATGTTCAGCTTGGGAAGAGAAGCATGAGGAAAAGGAAGACAAATGTGATGACTCTAAATCACATACTCCAACACTCTCCTAGACAAACTCACGCAGCACTCTTCCTCGCTCCTCGACAACAATCCCACTCCGGACATCCAGCAAAATACATTTACAAAATGAAGACACATATACATACATCTATACTTGACAATATTTCTCAAACTTTCTTCTTCTTGCTTCTATCTGTTTCCACTATCTAGCCTTAAGGAAATCTGTAAAAGTGAGACGTGATTGAGAAGTGTGAGTTGTAAAAGGTAAAACTATGGATTGATTCCCTATTTGCGCAGGACGATGACAGCCATTTGTTTTGTCTGTAACTTGCCTATACTCTCACATCAAGTGGGTCTTGTCTGGAAGGGTGGGAATGGATTCGATGAATTGGTCAGGTAAGTTTTTTTCTTTCTTTTAAAGTAGTAAACATTTTAAATTAGGCCTGATAGAGTTTAGATGTAATCACATTTAATAACTTTAGGATCAGAAGCCACGACGAAAGAACTGGGAAAATTGCTAAACTTTTTTTTATTCAAGAGAGAGACTTTGAAAGTTTGATTGGACTTGATGAAAATAACACAAAAGTTGTTAGAGAATCCAATTCACCTGTCTCCACACTAACTGCCACCGTTTGGTTGGAGCTTTACCTTTCAGCAGAGTAATCTTATTAGTTGTATCTAACTAAATTAGGCCCGTCCTCATCCGTTCTAATTAATTCGGGCTAATCAGGTCTAGTTTGCGTGTGCCAGTGAATCAAGCCGACCAATATCTCATTCTGTATAGATAACAACTTAAGGTCATTCGAATTCCACTTGCACATGTTTACCGGCTTTTTGTAGAAAGTTGTTGGTATATTTGCTACTACTTTGAACTTAAGTATAAATTTCTAGAAGCCTAACTGTGGTCTGTCAAGAATAAATATCAGTTTGAATGAAATCCATGTCCAATTGGCTTGATAACTTCTCCTTCTATACAGTAGTCTGTACCTAATGGGTTCTAGCAGTTGTGAGAGAGTTTCACATTGAAACTTGTTCCAGTTCTCTGCGTGTTTACGAGCCAAAGGACGTAATAGTCAGCCACCACGCAATACAAAGTGTAGCCCTACAGGCTTCACGGATAATCAAACATGTCAGCTCAAGTCTGAGGGGATTTCTATGTAAAATTCCTAATGCTTCTGGGCCGAATTTCACACCATCGCAATGTTGAGTCAATAAATGCCACTGGAAAGTCAGATTGGTGGGAGCTCTCTGTATACGCGTTTGTGTGTTAAGGAGAGAAAGTGAGTGAAAGCGTGGAGAGGTGGATTTAAATAATTGAAGCACTCTGAGCCAAAGTGCCGATCCCTATCATCATCATGATCATTAGACTGAAACATTCCATGTCTTTTGATCCTTTCCTCTCGCTCTCAGTCAGATCACCTGAAGCTCATTAAATAAGCTGGCACATCGTCCAACTCACACTTGATGTCGTTATCAGTGGAATATAAAAGCCAAGTTGTCCTCACTTTGTTACACTATCACCCACTTGATTGGAGTTTGCCGTTGGAGGAAATGAATGCTTGAAAATCTGTTTTCAGTGCACGAAGCTATACGGCACTGTTAACACATGAGTTATTGATACTACATACATATGAAGCATGTGCATCGCGCGTATACACAACTTGTAAATGTGTCGCTATGCATGCCACTGCTTGCCGTTCAAAGGACCCCCAGAGAAACTTTTGGACATGAGGCGGACTGATAATGTTTGAAATAGGCGACTTTCTAGATGGAGAGAAGGATCATTAGCAAATAGTTGAGAATTTAACTTTTTTTTAAAGTGTAAGACAAATCTAGCATAATGCAGGAACGCGTAGGTTATGTAATCTTTACTTACCCTAAGCAAGTCTTGAGAAAGATAAAGTGTGTGCACTTGTGTAAGATATAAGGGGAAAGGTATTGGTAACGTGATTGATTACATTTATTTCCCCCGACTAATTTGCATGAAGGAGCAACAAAAGTTTACTCAAGAATACAAGTTGCGTTTAAAAAAGAGAAAGTTTGTTTGGTTGTAGTTTAACCGCTTGTAAATCTTTCTCCGTAGCGAATTTGATAGTTTACATGCAGGGGAAAGTTTTGAGAGGGAGAGCAAGTTTAGGAAAACTCGGTCGACATTGCTCACTTTGTTGGAGCTCCAGTCCCTCCTGCCGCCTGCATGTGGAAGGCGGGCTCAAAAAGTGGTTTAACAGGGATTCTAAAGCGACAGGGTCTTCGGTTGGGGTAGATAAGAGCTCTGTGGATGTATGCTCAGCAGATTAATTAATGCAGCAGCAGTATTAGTATAGTGTGAGTAGAGAATAATCGGGCTCCTATCAGGCCTTATCCCATGTAAGTTTGAACCAGATGAGAGGACATGATGGTGAGTGTGTGGTCATTATGAGCTCCTCTTCTGTACAATAGAGAAGCCCATTTCACTCCGTATTTCATCGGGGCCGCTGTAACTGTAGTAAACAGCTATAACATGAGCTCAGTTCCATGGTAACTCACTGGAGTGTAAAGTTGTCTCTACTTTGAATGGAATATAGTGAATGCCCCATAGCTCCATACGTTGCCAGGGGCAACGTAATGTGTAATCATATTAAATAACCTCTATGAAGCTCTCCCATCTCATCTTTCAGACCTCGCATTACATGTCGTAATATCTGTACGCTCCTCCTCCTCCACCTCCTGCTAATGGCACAAGGCACATTGAAATTTCCTGAATCTTTCCAACCAATTTGATTAACTGCGTGAAAATGAATGATGCTGTCCTTGGTCATGGTCCTTGCCTTTTCACAGCCTCATTTAATTAGAGCCAGTGGAAGGGTAGATGAGCAAATGAAACATGATGGACTATACTGAGGACCATTCATTTCCGATGATACATAACCAGCCCTACTCAGGCCAAATGAATCTTTCCCATATTCCTTTACATAGTGGAACCTTTGTGTGTAATGAGTACAGTAAGAGTTGTATTAATTACTAATGGATGTTGGTCCGCATTCTCTTACAACAATGCGCGTAAGAGTTTGCAAGCTTCCCAGCTACAATAATAGCAAAGTTTTATTTATGTGGGCTATACTTTATATGGGCTTGCATTAGAACATTAATGGGATCTGTGGGGGTTCTGTTTCTGCAGAAATTACACGGAGAAGTCCATAGAACTCGGGTGCTACTTGATTCATTTAGCACACCATCAAATGGACTTTTATTAGCTCAGGGTAATAATGTGAATAAACTGATTGTAAATCAAGCTTGTGTTTTGTCTATGTTATAGGGAACAAGAACAAGAAGAGATTCTACGGGCACGATTGGGACGTCGTGACTCTGCCGCTCAAATCACTACCATTTCTCCACCAACCGAGGTACTGCTTATATACTTACATTTTGTTTACACTCTGCAAGGACCCATTTGTACTTCTCTATGCATTTGGTTCACAAAATGAGATGCCCTGTGCTCATAATACTTGAGTGCAGGCGCATATAATACTCAACTGAGTTTGAGAGTTAAAGCTCCAAGGCTCACCACATGAGCCTTCGGGATCAAATGGGATGGACGGACCTAAGTCCATTGAGTCGGTGCGACCTCATGGTGTCATCGTTAGTACCAGCGTCATCATGAGAGTCGAGATTAGGCTTGCTCTTTCACGGCAAGTCCTTTCAGGATTTAAATGCCAACATGTGGTAGGCTGTACCACTGAATCCCACCATGATGCGGTCTTGTCATTATACTTTTGTCCAGTAGCTCAGGATCATGGAAAGCATATGAATGATTGAGTATGCAAAAGGTTTGCATTTATTTGTAGACAAGTAAAATACTTTTCTTGTTCACAAAATTCTTATGTGCTATTATAATGAACGTTGGGTAATAACATGAATTTTTGTAGCATTATAGATTTTCATATTATGAAAGTACTTTCGCAACATTTTATAAAACGACAGAATTCTTATGATGTTATCGATTTTTTTTAAACTAGGCCTTTCATTTCCATTTCTCAAAGGTTCGGGAGACGTCTCCACCGACGACAAGACGACGACGGAGCTCATTAGCGCAATTGACAGACATCCTCAGGGAATGGGGAAGTGGTGGTGGCCTTAAGAAACAAGATAAATCTCTTTCCAGACGTGAAACGCTTGCAGATTTAGCTAGGTAAGGTTTTTGATCGACTCTAATTGGTCCTGCCAATGACAGGCATAGAAGAAAGGATGCTTTTGCGTGTATCTTTTCTTTGTTTTATAGCGACAGTAAATTTCAGCTGTATTTTCGTCATATTGATGATTTCTAATAATTATTCTCTGTTGAAGGGCTTCACGTGTGTAGTTGAAAGGGATATTGTGTAGGAGGTATACAATGATGATGAATGGAGGTGAAATTTGCAGGATTATTTTCATTCTGTCTTCAGGTCGTTACCTTGGTCACGACGTGACTCGACAATAACGGCAGGAGCCGCTGCTGCCCGGACCAAACGTAGAGAATCATCAGCGGATATACTTAAGGGAAAAGTATCGAGAAAAATTTCTGTAGATAAGCCTCGTCGGGGGTCCATAGCTGCTGTGAAACATATCGTTACCTCGCCAGGTTTGGAAACCGTCTTTGTTCTCAATGAAATCCTCTTAACTGATTCGGATTATTAGTGAGAGTGTGAGGCTGCTGCTAGAACTTTCTGCTGATTTCAGCGAGTGTGTGATGATGATAATGCGATTAAAATTACTTTATTTCCCACAAATGTGTCACTGTGTAGTATTGGACGAGGAGGAAGTATTAAGTGAATTAGTGGCATGAAATATTGTAAAAGTAGATGAAGGTTTCCTGGAAACACTATATCACAGCAATTTCACGAGGCCTAATCAATGAGTGTAACGAACTGAGTCAGCCATGAATAACGGTCGATTCTAGTGGGTGGATGAGTTGTTTTTATCACAGGATCATCATCATCAGTCTGGAATTAATTACTTAGGGAGGAGCTACGAAGTCATTGGTGATCAGTTGGGAAGAACACACATGGACTTTATTTCCCATCGACTCCTATACTCTATGATTTTTTTATACCTTTTCAGAACCACCAGAACCTCCTCCAATCGTCTCGCCTGCTGAGCCCAGCTCAAGTGAAAAAGTACGCAAAGAGCTTCTTCGACGGAATTCTCGACCGTCACCTGAGAGAACGTCACCCAAACCTCACCGACTAAGAAGACAATCAACAGTTCTTGATGAGTTTGGAACCAAGCGACGGGGATCAAAGTAAATTGAGCTTTACTATGAGTCAGTCAGTCAATGTACATCCCCTTTGTCTTCGTGGGACTGTAAACATTATCTACTCCAACGCTGGCTGGTTACAAGGATGATGATGATGATGATGATGTCGTCGTGTAGTCTCTCCTCCTGCACACAAGTCCCCCTTGTCAAGCTTTTGAAGGATACGATAAAGCCTTTTTGTTGTATGACCATCACCATGGCTAGATTATACTGCTTCCTTTTCAATTAATTTCTCTATCGATCACAAAGGTTCATTAAATAGCACGGGAAGAGCTTGAGTGTCTATTTATATATTTGTCCAGCGATAGCGAGTAGTATAATGGGTCCGTCACGGAATTAATATCTTTTTTTTATATTATTTCTTGTAATTCTTCTAATTTGATTCTTCTGGGGGCAGTGGTTACTACTATGCTGTTTAGTTTTGTTTTCATATTGTGTAATAATAATGCTAGTCTATCCAATGGCTGTGTGCTCGTAGGATGCCGAAGATCAATGAGTTAGATGGGAGCTCTGGGTCACAGGGAAAAAAGTTTCGTGACGGAAACAAAGTATTGAAAAAATCTGCAACCACTACTCGGACTGAAGTGTTAAGTTTATTATCATCTCCACTATGTTTTTTTCTATGTCTTTCTCCTCCATACCCTTCTCAACTCTATCTTGATACTATTTTATTGTGAGCTTATGAGTCAGCTCCTATAGATATGATCAGTTTGCCTGATCTGTTTTGTGTGGCATTATGAACAAAAAAATTTCTTTGATATTGCCCCCGCATTTGCTGTCAAGCTCATAATGAACTTGGTGTTTTATCGCCAACAATGGCCATGAATTTTGATAACTCAGACCACATAGCATTTCCTCTATTTTCATCCGCAATGCATATTGCAACTTGCAACACTCAGTCAGAGCTCACACGACACAATTATGCGTAAGAGACACTAAAAATAGTAGGCAGCCCAGATGCTCTCATTGCTATAGTGATTTGCTACTTTTAAGAGGAAGCTTTTTAATTTTTTTTAGTCTCGCCTCATTGTCAACTATAAACATTTGCTTGGAGATGAGCCTACTCTAGTTTAGACATATTGCTTGATTCCCTTGACTGTTACCACTGTTGTAGGAAACACTTTTTGATTTTTTTACGGCGACTTACCTTTTACGAGAAGATTATTGCGTGTGTGCGTGTGTGTGCGTTCGTGTCTCTATGCTTTTATTCCTGTGAGATGAGAGAGATTTGGTTGAGTAAGTCTATGTAGAACTTAATGAATCTCTTTGGCTCACGTCTGTTTGTTCTCTATACTAAGGTGTGACTTTGTAATAAGGTGACTTTGTGAATGGAAAAGTGGGGAGTTTACTCACGATCAAGCTCTGATTGTTTTTATCATGAAAATCCTTAGGCCATTTTTATCACCGGATGATGGGACGGGAACAAGTGACGACCATTCAGCCTGGTCACGCAAGGCCCGACGAGACTCATTGTCTCCCGACTCAGCTGCTGAGGATGAAAGCTACCGGATGGCACGACATAGTAAAAGGAGAGCTAGGAGACAGTCTACTGTAAGTTATACACACGAAAATGATGAAGCAGTTTGAAATGTTATAGCAACTGACTGTAATTTTACTATCAATATGGTGCAGGTCACAGATGAGCGGAGAGGCTCGAGAAAATCCCCGGATTCATCTTCAACTTGCTCCTCCCGGGAGCCATCTCCCGTCGCACCTCGGCCCATGTTTCGCCGCCAGTCGACAACAGAGGAGATTTTGATAGCTCGAGGATTCCGCCGCCAATCCACCACGGAGGAAATGATGCGCTGTCGAAATTTCAGGTCTGCGTATAACTCCGTCACCTACTCACTCTCATTGATTTCCACTACCAATTCTACTACTCCTGTGTGTGAGGGAAAATATAAAGCGAGTAGAGTAGAGAATAGGAAAAGAAAGGAGAAAGCTATGAGAGAAAACAATTATTCTTGCTCACCTGTTTCACTCACATACACTCGGCAAAATACCTGTAGAGCCTTCGTCGTCGTCGTCGTCGTCATCATCATCAACGTCGTCTACGTCGTCTAGTGTTGTTTCCCTCTCAACAACTACCAGGAACATAATAACACCGCACATTTAACACACTTGAATGTTATTCAGTAGCTCTTATAATAATCAACAATTACATTACACGCACAGTTTTTCGTAGCTCCAGCACAGTTGCTCACTGTAGTGTCATCATTATTATACTCTGCCGTTTGATTACACGCTTGAGAAAAGTCAGTTTTTAGTATTGGTGAGAGGGAGAGTAAGAAAGAATGTTATTCTTTATTTATCTTAGTATAGGTGAACACACGTGGGATGATAAAACCTAGAGCGACCTAACAAATACCTACGATGATCAAGTCAACTAGGAGGCAACATAATTATTGTAGAATAGTGGAGATAAAAGGTGCTACCTGTACCGCTACAACTGACGAGATAGTGTGGAAGATTATTATTGGAAAGGAATTCATGATGACTTTATACAATTTAAGATACGACTCAATGTAACAATCAAGATGTAAAAGCTAGCGTAGCTATAGGGAATTTAGGTAGAGAAGAAAGAATCAACGTGATATTAATAACATCATCGTGCTCCGTATAGTCCTAAGTACAAAAGTGACCATGTTCTCCTTTGACTGTTTTAATTGTATCGGACGAAGGAAAGGAAATTCAATGACGTTCCATTATTCAAAGTAGGTAGATTAATCATACTCTTGCATTGTTAAACTACACCAGAAGCTTATTTAGTAGTCTCTGTAGGCCAATAACTGATAGCTCCCTTTAATCTCGTTTTTTTTTTATTCTGCTTTCTATAAGTGTGCTTATTTTAAAAATAAATTAACTGATGTAGTGTATTTGCTCGATAGTTGCATTATTGTCAATTGATCGTATAGTAATAGTACTAGCCATGTGAAGTCAGTGTTTTGTATGTGTTTCTCTTGCTATACCATTTGTTACATGTGAAAGAAGGGGGATCAATGAGCCGGAATGATCTGATCCGCTTCACCTGTTGAATGTATACTGCGACCACAACTGCCCATTCATTAGTAATGACACTGACTGGGCAGTTAGTCTGTCTCTGTAATATACCCGTCACTCACTAGCTCCAGTTAATGCTCTTGGGAAGTGA
>JAQIWI010002505.1:0-12287 GCA_034698825.1 Deuterosminthurus bicinctus | reverse complement strand
GCAGACTCTCTTGGCAAAACTAGCAATTTAGAACGTCGGATTTGTCACGCCAGAACTCAGGCCGTGGGAAGAAGAAAGTCTGAAGTCTCCAGGAAGAAAATTGGGGTAAGTGGGTATTTTTGGTCGCACTTGACTGTTGATTTTGTAACTTATAATTTGCTTTGTGCAGGAAAATAAACAAGACCCCTCGGGCAGCCTTGAAAAAATTTAGGCAATAGGATTAAAAACTCTAATAATTATACTGCATCTTAATGATAATAATAAATGGAGCATTTATGATTGGATTACATCCTTCTCTCAAAATACAAGAAAACTCAGGACCTGTTCGCAGAAAGCTGCTTGAACCGTTAATCGTTTAGTCTTTGAGTTTTGCTAAGTGCCATTTGAAAGTTGTTACAGAGCAGAGAAAGTTTTCATCCTGAAAAGCATGGCAAATGGGAGTCTTTTATTATATTCTTGGTGTACAGTTGACTATAGCATGCTTCCAAAATTTGTTGAACTGATGCAGGAACTCGATAGAATTATGTGCTTGACAGCATGCCTTGCCCCGAACGAATGGATCAAACTCATGAATCATGATAATCCAATTACTTTGCAGTTGTTCCTCTGACATAATAACTTGCCATTATATGACAATACGGCACACGCAAGACCCAGTCGTATTTATATATGTTGCCTTCCCTTCCATTCAATCTGCTTGGAATTTTGTTCAGGGCTTTCGAAATCCTCGCTTTCGTTTGTGCAACGTAAAAAACTTGTCAGAGTCAGAATCAACTGCGTTGGAATTTGATAAGATCATCATGACAACGAAATGGCATTTCATGGTGTGTGGACGTGGACAGAATACTATCCGTTGTTGGAATAAATTCATATTTGCGCATTTAAACCCGAAATCATTTGGGTGCTTTCTTTTCATACAAATATCTATTGATAAAATCAATTACTTTGTCTTTGCCACACCACAAGTCCATTCCTGTACTGACCGGTTAGCCGACGTTTCTGTTATAAACAGAAACGACTGTTGATGAAATCAAGCACTCATGGCTTCGTTGAAATTCTGGAAGTGCCAGTAGCAACAGATATAATTCTCAAGTAGTCATACCTGATCCCAATCGGGAAAAACATTATAAAAATCTTCATCTTTACCGGCTTGTATCTAGTTTATTGCAGCTGGGGTCAGGTCGCTACATATTTGACACAGCTTAGAAAGTCAAGCAAATATAATTGCTGACGTAAGTGCTGTTCTCTGTTACGTGTTGTGAATTATTTCTAGAGGTCAAATTCTGGTGAATAATCTGACGCTGATGGTGAATCTGGGTAATTCATTTTAGGTCTGGTGAGATTCGCAATAGTTGTACAGTTAGGCTTCAAAGCTGGAAGGTTGGTGAGAGGCCAGTGTATTGGAAGGATCCACAGTTGAAGAGCCGTTTCAATTGACCTAGAATCAGGCCTTTACAATTGATTATAATGGAGCGAGATCCCATGAAGATGGCTTTGTCCACAGATATCGTAAGTAAAATATATTTCACTTGCATGTATACAAAGATCTGTTTGCTGCCTTCAAGTTTGTGACCTTAGGGTATAGAAATTCAGGAATTCTGATGGGTGATTGTTTTCAGGTGTTGGACATCGTACTGAGCCATTTGAAGGTCATCGATCTGCTAAGCTGTCGTTTGACATCAAAGTTCTGGAATAAGGCGGCATCTTCAGTCTTGCGAAAACGCATGACGATGATCAAGAACATTTCAGACCAAAAATCTTTGATGGAGCTGGAGGAGTGTATGGAGAAAAGCTCAGACTTTCCTTTTACTGGACTAAAATTTGACAAGCCATGGACACTGAAATCTGGTCGTGCAACCAATTTTTTCGAGAACTATGGAACAAGATTCACACGCCTTTGTGTGGACACACACTGCACAATATGGTTGGACATAATGGTTCCATTTATTCATCATTTGTCTCGGCTGAAAGTTCTGGAAATGGCTCTACCTAACAGCCGTCCGCTGAATCCACGTCTCAAGTTTCCGGATGCTGGTGCTGAACTTGATGATGGCATTCTCAATTTGTCGTCCCTTCGGATCTTGAGGATTTTCTGCCCTAATGTAGCTGAAAGGGTTCTTCGGGAAGTTTTAATGGGGACCTCCCCCTTGGTTCAGATAGAATGCCTCAGTGCTACACCTCAAACTTTCAAAGCTTTGAAAAAGGCTAAGAAACTTGGAGCTGTGGCTTTGATCAAGTTCGAGGAAGATAACGAAAACCGGTACTATCGGCCGGAATTGGACCAGTTGTTGTCCATCAAGTCACCTAGGTTGACAAAACTGGATTTCAGTGGTGAAGGATGCCTCTCCTTCGATGGACTCAAGAAAATCTTGATTTCCAGTCGACGTACACTCAAAGAGTTGCATCTAGATGTGGTGTATGAGGAGAACAAATTGAAGGATTTATGGAAGAGTTGTCCAGTTCTAGCCAAGCTGACCAAGCTCAGCGTACGTGTTGAGATGTACGCTTGCAATGAATGTCTTTTCCAAGGCCGATACGGACACAAGTTTCCAGCATTGAAAGAATTGAAGCTTGTCAGCGCTACTTCCTTCAGAGGTAGAAATCTGGAAGCAAACTTGGCAGATGGCCTCTTTGTTGTTCCCAGTGTCACAAGAATCGACTTACAGGGATTTGCCCGTGAAGATGGAATGACTCAGTTAGCTCAGGTCTTCCCCAATGTCACTGACATTCGACAGAACTACGACAAATACGAAAATGCCTACAGATCACGTGATCCGTTTGAGATATGGAGCGTTGGAGCATTCGAGAGCTTGGAGAGACTTGAAATCTGGAACTACAAGGTCAAACAGCCAAGGGAGGACCTCATCGGTATGGATAGCTTTCTTACTGGGATCCCAACCGGAATATGCAACAATTTGCGAAATCACGAGAAACTGAATCTCATTGACTCTCCACTGAATGAATTATTCCGAGATAATCCCAGTCTTCTCAAGTTAACAAGTAAGCCCAACATATGAAAACTCCTATTTTATTTTGATGAACCCGTTCGGAACATTCAAATTATAAACTTTCCATTGATTTCAGACCTGAAAGAACTGATTGTACGCCTGAAACTTGAAGATGGATTGGAAGAGCTACCCGAAGATCCTCCGTTCATGTCCATGGTGTCAGTGTGGTACGCCCTGGAAATGATGCCGAACATCCGAGTCACATTTACTTACAAGGTCTCTTTGCCGCGTTCACGTGATGAAGAGCGATACAAAGCAGGTCAGTTTAAGCGATTCAAACCGTTTCATATCCATTAATTAACAAGGGAGATAGCTCTACTATTTGTCTAATGCATCTTTGTTTGCTTGTATTCGCAGTGCTGGAGGCGGCATTGAAGCATGTTCGGCCGTATGTGAAGCTGGAACCTTTTTTCTATTGATATCACCGGCACATCCAAATGCCACGATCCTTGGATTTGGCTCATCTCAAGTTATGGTGATCAAATGAACTAATGTAGCCAATTTTTACGAAACAATTGACTGTGCTGTAGTAATTACATATGGCCACATATCAGCAACAAAAATAGAATTTACTTATGACGCAAGCTTGATATGTTTCCAAGTAATCCAAGAATAGATTTAATTTGAAAAATTATAATTGCAAACAAGTTCTGTTAAAGAATCAACAACAATTACGTCACAGTCACAAGGAACAAAGTCATCATCATCCCTATATATTCAACTCATGTAAGAGTTAATAGCCTAAATATAAAGCACGAGAAAGGCTGGAAATCTCCGTGCACATTATTGTTTACGTCAATACTATACGTGATATAAGGAAGGTGTACGTGGAAAAGTTGATGAAACAGTATAATGCTCCTCCGTGAATGAGAATGTTACAAGCTAATCAGTATTATTGTAATGTTATCACAAGGTAAACTACGACAAACTTGCGATCATGTGTCAAAAGAATCATCATCACACGCAAGCTACTGTTCGTCAATAACTTTTAACTTTATCTTGCCCAGCTCATATCAACTATCCAATGGAGCATCCACACATGAATCAATCACAATTTTTAGAAATCAATTTTCCTCATCATATTAATCTTTTGTTGGGGACTGTGCCACTGCGAGCACCTGTGAAAACCCAAATTGCCCACACGAAAATTGAATACAAAAGTTTATTTACACATCACTTTTCTGAGAAAATTCTTGTCTTGAATAAGAAAAAGTACGTGAGAAGTAGTTTTGAGCCAGTTTCTATATTTATTTCTTCCTAATTCGGAGATTTCCCATTTCCTAATCGCTTTATCTTAATTACCGTCTTGACACAATGGATGAGGACTCTACGGGAAGTTCCTCCGCCTTGTCAAGCGTCTCACAACAACGACAACATTCATCATCATCACCTCCAATTCTCCACAGAGTTCAGGTAAAAAAAAAGTGTTCAAAAATCCACTCAAAAAGTCTTATTAAGTCTTTTTTTATACAGCGGGCCATGAGGACTGTACTGGGGAAATTTAGCAAAAAAGTAGAGGACCAAGTGACAAGAAAAGACTCTACACATTTGGACTCACTCCTTCCACAGCAGCGACCCAATAATCCTTCAGGATCTTTAAGCTTTTACGGTTCAATAATGGAATCTCCAAAGAAAAAATTGTCCTTTGATCATCAAAGCATCCCATCAGAGACCCCGTTTACTCATGAGTCCAGTCAAGGTTCATCAGCCTTTCTACCGTCTGCCCCTTTGACAATTCAAGTTGACAATGCACCCGATGACCTTCATCATGATGATCATCATCCCCGACTTAAACAACTTCCAGCTGGCCTTCGAATTGACGTCCCGGAGGTCAATGTCCAAGATTTTACTTTCCTTACCGTAGCTGAAAATAGAAGGTTCTCTGCGGGCGGCCCACCATTGTCACCATCAAGACGGGGAAGCTTTAGCGAATTTGGAGCCTCCGGGCCCATATCCCCAGCTCCCACATTTGCCTCCAGCTTTGAGTTTCAAAATCAACCTTCAAAGAAATTTTCGTTGAAACGAATAATTAAAATTGGGCTCCTTGTCGCTGTTTTTCTGGCTGCTGCCGTAAGTACCAAATTTTTGGTTAAAAATGGCGTCCCGTTTCATTTAATTTTTGGGC
The DNA here is from genome assembly GCA_034698825.1 of Deuterosminthurus bicinctus. Taxonomy (NCBI): domain Eukaryota; kingdom Metazoa; phylum Arthropoda; class Collembola; order Symphypleona; family Bourletiellidae; genus Deuterosminthurus; species Deuterosminthurus bicinctus. The sequence continues at coordinate 7,154 of JAQIWI010002505.1, read as the reverse complement.
TTTAACTTTAGACGCTGATAACAATGGGAAGTGAAAAACAGCTGGAATTTTTGCAAGGAACAACGCGAGAGGATAAACCGTTTCGTAAGTTCCAATGCACCTTCGTCAATTTCATATGTTCAATGGAAGGAAATTTTACAATAATTAAATGTCCAGAACTCTCCGTCAAGATCCCAGGACCAGCGCTGGAGGACTACCCAATTTTATCAGTGACGATCAAAGGGTCCTTTGTCCCGGATAATTATATCAATGCCACCTCCAATCTTCTCATCGTGTCTGTTGAGGAGCAGGACGAATGGAATAATATCGTTCGGGTCAGTTTTTTGTGGGCTTAAATTTGCTTAACTTTTCCTTCAATGGCTCTTTATATAATGGACTTACAGACTGTGAGCAAGAAATGGAGATTGGGACTTTTCGTGGGTGAAAATGCGGTTCCAGAGTCCACTCGCAACTTTTTGTTCAATCTGGAAGACTTGTCTTTGAAGTAAGCGACGACATGGTCACATATTTGCAATAAGAAATCTAATAGTAGTTTGTGTACACAGCTGGTGGAAGCAATACGCTTTGGTCTTCCGTACAAACTCACAAGACGTCGTCCCAATTTCAGTCTCAGTTCGCCTGGTGTCAGAAGGGATTGAAAATGGGGCTGTGTACGGTGGTGCAGTCCTGGTTGGGCTTTACATTTTGATTATTTTCGAGCTGGTCAACAGGACTTTGGCTGCTATGCTGTCCGCGGGGGTTGCTATAGCGATTTTGTCCTTTTTCAATGAAGTACGTACGGGCTTCGAGTAGCAGAATTTTCAGTTTTACATTCAACATTTCATTTTGAATTTGTTTGTTTTGTGACCATAGCGCCCAACAACAGAAGAAATGGTATCCTGGCTGGACATGGAGACTCTAATTTTACTCTTCTCCATGATGGTGATGGTGGCAATATTCTGTGAAACTGGATTCTTTGACTACTCGGCCTATTTCATGTACAAAGTACGAGGTGACCTGATGATTTTGTAAGAAACAAGCAACTTTCTTGACATCTAACGTTCGTTTCTTTGTCTGTAGGTGACAAATGGGAAAGTTTGGCCGTTGATTACTGGACTTTGTGCTTTTACTGCATTTGTTTCAGCCTTTCTGGATAATGTCACTACGGTCCTTCTCATGACGCCGGTTACCATTCGGTACTTGTCAGATTTTCATGTGTTTTATTCAACTTGGTCAAACTGCTGTGGGAAATTTCATTTGTTTTTAATGTGACAGTATCTGTGAGGCCATGACACTGAATCCTGTCCCAGTCCTAATTTCCATCATCATATTTTCGAATATCGGTGGAGCGGTGACGCCTGTCGGGGACCCGCCCAATGTTATAATTGCCAACAATGCCAAAGTGAAGGAAGCTGGGATCGATTTTGCAGTTTTTTCTTGGCATATGATCCTTGGGATCATTCCTGTCATCCTCATCGCGTATGTTCAGCTGCGAATCACTTTCAGAAATATGAAAACACTTCAGTTCTCCGAGCCTTATAGTGTGACAGGTCAGTTTGGTTCAAAACTTCCAATGCTTTTTATTGACAATTTCGTTTATTTGTTTTTTTTAAATTTATGTAGAGCTGCGTCGCGAGCTGGAAGTATGGCTGAGGACAGCAGACTCATTGTCATCATATTCCAAAGATGAGGCCCACGTGCGAACGTTACTTCTCTCCAAAATCACTCACCTGAAAGGGAAACTAAAAGCTCGGATCCGAATGGCGGGGTAAGTTAACCTCAATGACCTTTAATTCTCTCAATGTTATCGTTATCTAAATTTTAGGCAAACTGAAGAAACTTATCGGGCCAACCTTCTGGAGCTTGAACTGAGCGTGAGTTATACACAAACATTTAATGCAAAAATCTCCGCTTACATTTATCTTGTTAAATGGTCCCAGTGCAAGATCCAAGACTGGCCGCTGCTAATAAAATCCGCGGTGGTGCTCACAGTGGTCATCATAATGTTCTTCTTGCACTCCGTCCCGGACCTAAATTTGTCCCTGGGCTGGACTGCACTATTGGGAGCAGTTTTCCTTTTGATTCTAGCAGACAGACGAGAGCTGGAAGGGATATTTACTCGAGTAGAATGGTCCACGCTTATTTTTTTCTCTGCCTTGTTCATCGTTATGGAGGTGACCTTTTGACCTTAAACTTGTTCAGAATCAAAGTCCAGTGTTCTAACTAAAGGTCGGAAATTGCAGGCAGTAACCAAACTTGGACTTTTGAGTTGGATTGGACAGCAAACGGAAGAGATTATATTGTCCGTGAATCCAGAATCTCGGCTTGCAGTGGCCATTGTACTGATTTTGTGGGTCTCGGGCCTCGCATCTGCCTTCATTGACAACATTCCCTTCACCACGATGATGATTCAGATTGTGACGAGCCTTGCGGAGCGAGTTAATCTGCCGCTCCAACCGTTGATTTGGGCCCTTGCTTTTGGAGCTTGTCTGGGGGGGAACGGGACGCTGATTGGTGCTTCAGCTAATGTTGTTTGTGCGGGCGTGGCCGACCAGCATGGATACCGATTCACTTTTATTGAGTACTTTAGGTGAGTTTTCATGTTTTGCAAGCTTTTTTGTGTACTTTTGAGGTCATTTGACAAGGTCAGTTAACTTTTTTCTGCATAGGATCGGCTTTCCCATGACCATCGTCTCACTTGTGGTTGCCACAGCTTATCTCATGATTTGTCACATTGCACTTGGATGGAACGAATGAAGTGGAATGCTATTTTAAACTTGTATAGTTTTAAGCAGGAAAATTATTCATATGTTTATGTATCTTAACTTCAAAGTCCTGGAATAAGGCAGCATCTTCAGTCTTGAGGAAACGCTCGACGATGATCGAGAAGATTTCAGACCAAAAATGTCTGATGGAACTGGAGGAATGTATGGAGAAAAGCTCGGACTTTCCTTTTGCTGGATTAAAGTTTGAGAAACCGTGGACACTGAATTGTGGTCGTACAACCAAGTTTTTCGGGAAGTTTGGATCAAGATTCACACGCCTTTGTTTGGATACACACTGCACAAGAAGGCCACCGAGTCACCTTCGTTGACCAAATTGGATTTCGGTCTTCAAGGGTGCTTCTCCTTGGAAGGGGTGAAGAAAATATTGTTTTCCAGTCAACAAACACTCAAAGAGTTTCACTTGGATTGGCAGGTCATACCCATGGGGAGTTTGGGGGATTTCTGGAATAACTTCCCTGTTTTAGCCAAGCTTACCAAGCTCAGCTTGTCAATTGAATTGGACCCTAATTTTCATTACCTTTTCAACGGCCAACATGGACACAACTTTCCTGTGTTGAAAGAACTTGTAATTGTTTCCGAATACTCGGGCAGATGTCCCGTACCTAGCTTTTCGAACGGTCAGTTCATTGTTCCTAGTGTGACAAGAATCGACTTGGAGGGGTATTACAGTGAGCATACAGTGAAACAATTAGCTCAGGTCTTCCCCAATGTCACTGACATTCGACTCAGGTACGAACACTATGACAGCTCTCGTGGTACTTTTGACATGTGGAGCGTTGGAGCATTCAAGTGCTTGGAGAGACTTCGAATCTGGGACTACGAGGTTAGACAGACAAGGAAGAATCCCATCAGTATGGATAGCTTTCTGACAGGCATGCCATCCGGGCTTTGCAATAATTTGCGAAAACACAAGAAAATGAATCTGGTCGACTCTCCATGGAATGCATTATTACGTGAAAATCCAAGTATTCTCCAGCTTAAAAGTAAGCCCAGCCCTATTATCGAATTGGTGGTTAAATTAGTAACCTATGAGGAAGTTAGGAACATGTAAATTGGCTACTTTCCACTGATTTCAGACCTGAAAGAACTGATTGTATGCGTGAAACTTGATTATGGATTGGATGCGCTACCCGAAGATCCTCCCTTCATGTCCATGGTGTCAGTGTGGTACGCCCTGGAAATGATGCCAAACCTCCGAGCCACATTTACTTACGAGGTGCCGCGTTCAAGTGATGAGGAGCGTTACAAAGCAGGTCAGTTGAATCGGTTCAAACTGATTAATATCCACTCAACTATCAAGTGAGAGAGCTCTATTGATTGTCTGTTGCATATTATTTCCCTCTGATTCACAGTCCTGGAGGCCGCAGTGGAACCTGTCCGGCCGTATGTTAAATGGGAACCTTTCTATCAAAATGCCATGATCTTTAGATTCGGCTGACCAAAGTTCAAGTTATGGTGATGAAATGAACTAATTTAATGTAGCCACCTATTAGAAAACAACTGACTGTGCCTCATGCATTTTTAGTATGGTACTCCCAAACACGTCAGTTAGTCCTATTTGATATTAATTAATTAATTATTTATGCGGGCTGAATGGACCTCTCATCATTTCCATCGGCGGTCCACTTGTTCATCTTCTTTGTTATTGTCATACGTGTTGGATTTGTGTATCCTGTGTGATTCTCCCTCAAGTTTTGTTCGAGTCCTAGCCGAATGCAGCGTGTGCTTGCGGTCAAGCGAAATCCTCTGCTTTGGACAGCCCAGGTCATCTCCATGGCTGAACAAGAGGCCATAAATGAACAAATTCATGCAGATTTTCTGGGGAAAACTGGCAATTTAGAACGTCAGATTTGTCACGCCAGAACTCACGCCCAGAGAAGAAAAATCTTGTCTGAAGTCTCCGGGAAGAATGTTGGGGCAAGTGGATATTTTTGGCTGCACTTCACTGAAATGATTTTGCAACTTATGATTTGCTTTGTGCAGGAAAATAAACGAGACGCTTTGGACAGTCTTGAAAAAAGTTATTTATTAGGATTAAATAATCTTGTAACTACACTGAAGTTTAATAATAATAATAATAAATGGAGCTTTACATTCTGTTAAATGTATGATTGGAACACCTCCTTCCCTCAAAGTACAACCAGAAAACTCTGATCCTGTTGACAGAACGTTGCTTGAATCTTTTTTCCAAAGTCTGCTGTGACTTTTGCGAAGTGCCACTTGGAAAATGTTCAAAGCAGAGAAAGTTTTCATCCCGAAAGGCATGGCAAATGGCAGTCATTTGTTGTATTTTGGCTGTACAAATTACAAATCATCGCACTAGCGTGCTTCTTTGTACTGATGCTGGATTTCTCTGATAGAATAAAGAATTTCACCTGCGTTACTTGGAACGAATGGACCAAGCTCGACTTTGTCCAAGCACAGCACATACCATTGTCTCTGCGAAACTCTTCTTATAGTTTGTCCAGTTTTCGGTCAGTGTCCTGGATTTGGTCTGAGATAAACTTGAGGGCTTGACCAAGTGCGGGGTCTTGCATTCTAGTGACGGGGCTATTATGCTGCATACGATTAAGATTTATTGAGGATTTTGGTCCTGCTTTGCCGTCCACTATCGAGTCAAAATGTGAGTTAGTTTGATGAAAAATCGCGAACTCGCAGGTCGTGGGCCCTCGGTAGTATCCTTGGTAATGGGGTTAAGTAATGCAAAGGGAAATAAATGCAAATCGGATGAAGTTATTAAAAGAAAGACAATAAAATAATGTGTCATGAGAAAGGGTGATCTGTTGTCCACACTGAATAATGCTTGTTGAATTCAATGGGACCGCAAGTCATTAGGGTACATAAGCATTACGTCACTGACGTGTACGAAGCATGGTTAATAATGATAAACGAAGGCCAGTACCGCATTCCAGTAGTGAGGCATTCGAACAGTGAGTCATCGACGAGCAGGACGAGAGACGCCTTATCAGTGACTTAGGAATGTAAACAAACTTCTCCTCTGCAAGGTGACTCATCGTTTTCCCCGGTTTAGTTTTTAATCGTGCTTGCGGACTTAATTGTGAGCGCACCTTTTGACCGGGGAAGCTGAGGGAAAAAGAGAACGTACTGCACGTCACGACTGAAATGACAGTGAAATTCCCATTTCAATGTGTCCAGTGGTTGGACCTCTGGACTTGTTTACGTGTGTCATTTTGATGATTCATTTTCCACGTCGCTGATATGGCCATTCTCGTACGAGAGCCAAAAACTTGTCTGTTAATTCCTTGTGCTGGGGGGCCAATCCAGCATAATCGGTATGGCCAGTTGTGGATACATTGCATGCCCGGCTCGTGCCCGCGGTCAGGGGCCGGGCCGGACTTGCCCACGGGCATCGTCCACGGGCCACATCTCTGGTACATTGATCGGATGAGTACCGGATTGAAAGAATATTTATTTCCACACTATGTATACTAATAGAATTCGCACATATGCACTCCCGTGTGTAATATTTTAGTTGCTGAAATGTTCAGGTTTTAAGGTTGTAAAGTGTATGAGGAGATACTTATCAGGACAAGATAATAAAGCCCCTCAATCATCAGAACGTCACAAAGAGAAGTACGTGTGGACTACTGGCTCCCTTGCTGTTGCCATTTCCCATAAGCTCATTCCTGCACTGATCAGTTACCCCGACGTTTGTGTTGGAGAGAGACACGACTGTTTTGATGAAATCAAGCACTCGTAGATTCTTTGACATTCTGGAAGTGCCAATAGCTACAGATATAATTCTTAAGTATTCATAGCTGATCCCAAGTGTGAAAATTTACATTATAAAAATAATCATCAGTACCGAGTTGCATCTGGTTTATTGCAGCTGCGGTCAGGTCGCTACATATTTGACACAGCCTAGAAAGACAAAAAAATATAATTGCTGAGGTAAGCACTGTTCTGGGATACATGTTGTGAATTATGGGACATGTTTAGGTAGTTGAGTTACCATAGAACGTAAGTGGTGCAGTGCGTGTACGTGCGCCGCAGGCGGTACCACATACGTACGTGGTGCAGTATGCGTATGTGGTGTCCTAACCGGGGCCACATCACTCACTGCACCTGGTGCAGTGAGTGGTACCTCTGCGGTGTACAGGGCCTCAGGTGTGGTAATACAAGGCGATCACGGACAAGTGCCTTGCGATGAGGTCAGGCGAAGGACATGCCCAGAAAGAGGATGTGACACACAGCGCCGCGGCGGTGGCTCACGACCGCATTGTTTCACCCGCTTGGACCTTTCCCCATGTCACGGACAGTGGGGGTCCGTCTCGGGTGGTGGCCGTAGAGCTTGGTCGAAGTGAGGTTGCGATCGGCCGAAGGCCGCGGCCCGAGGGGCCGTTCGCAACCTCACTGCAACTGAGCTCG
>JAQIWI010002504.1:0-12288 GCA_034698825.1 Deuterosminthurus bicinctus | reverse complement strand
ATTACTGTACGAACTTGAGTTTGCCGAGTTTTGGGCAGACTACACAATAGAGGAGTCCTACAGAGTTCAATGCAATGATGTTGAGCAATGCCTATTGGATATTCTTGGCCTCTTTGAAAATTCAACTAGTAGTGGTCTCAATGTTATATGGAACTACATTGGGAGTTCAGTGTGGATGAAACGGCGTTATACTTTGAAGAATGAAAAATGGAAATTCTGTCCTTTGCAGTTAGGTCGGAACAATTTTAACTGCTGGTCAGATTTTGGTGGGTGGACTTTGTATCATTTCTTGACTCAGTCATTGAATCGAACCTTACTGAACGAAGCACTTGAAGACGAAATGAAACGCGATGTCAATTTTTTAAAAAAATCCACGCCAAAAATATCTTGGACTGAGGAATACGGGGATGGATTCTATATGAAAATTGCGCGCGAAGTTGTCATTCCTATTCGGGCTTTTCCTTTGATGTCGACAAAAGGGAAACGGGAAAGTCTCAAGTTCATCACCTCTGAAGGAGCAGTTGGTCATAGAAACCAAGGGGTCTTTATAACTGAGCCATTTCAATACCCGGTTTGGTTGAGTCTACTTCTCACGGCAATAGTTTTTTGTGTAATCATGATAATTCTGACCAACTGTTCCCTCTGGCTGTTGACGCTATTCGAAAGTCTGTTTTGGTTTGGGCGTGCCTTGGTCGACCAAATAGAAAATACAGAAATACAAGCAACTCCTGACATGCGTCCAAGCAAGAAGCGCATACAAAAAGTTGTCATTGGCTTACTTATCCTGACAATTCTCATCATCAACAACGAATACAAGGTCCAAATGCAGACCGACTTCATATCTCAGACTGAGTATCACACTACTTGGACCCGTCTGGATCAGCTGGAAAACTTCACATTCTATGTTTTAGTTGCGGATAAAATGAAAGCGGCAATTCAAGAATGTAGACAAAAAAACATGAGCGTCTGGCATCTATACAAATATGAATGTGGTCCTAGTAGACCGCAGTTAATTGATGAGCCTGTTTGTATACTATACAGCTCTTTGTTCTTATCTAATAATAACAACCCAAATGATCGAGAATGTAAAAGGATTATTTGGAAAATGCTCGAAATTGAAAACTCAGGCGATTTACTTTTCGATGAATGCCCAAACAAGTATTTGAGGACACTGATCAAAATTGCTGAAAACATCCGATTCTTTTCTGAAGCAGACATGGGATCATTCATTCAAAACGAGTTGAGGCATTCAAAGACAGCACTTGTGGTCACAGAAGCAAGTTTCACTGAAATTTGGCAAAAGGTGAAGGACGTAATGAGCACGGATAACAGCATCAGACTCGTGCACAACTACTTCAGCCCCTTTGACTCAACTGTAGCACCCAAAAAGCAGCATATGGTATTCGTTGTTAGTGGCCTTGAGCCAGCATACACTCGTATTGTAACCGACAAAATTCACGTTTTGCTCAGTGCAGGCCTATGGGATGAATGGGTGGGACTGGACCAGCACATGAAACAAGTTGTGAACTACCATGGTGAAGATCAGCAACTGTCTTTGACATCCAGCTTTTCTCCACTGTCATTGGAACATGACTCTGTTTTTTATACAATAATGGCGCTCACAACAGTTCAGTCCGGTTTGCTGATAATTTTGGTGATTGCTGCTTTCAAAAAGGCTGCCCTGAAGATTATGTCTTATGTACATAAGATCAGGAAATCAAGAAGGAAACGTGCTGGCGGCACTATAATAGTTCCACAATAACACTTGATATTATAACTATGCACATTTTCTTATAACAAATATAGGGTGGGCCAGGGATAGGTTTTCATTTTAAACGGTGTGTTTGAATGGCTGTGCACATGAGATCTACACATGTTTGTCATTACTCTGCTTATGCCTTGAATAATATTACTGGATCGTTATTGTATGTAACACGATAATGTCTTTAAGATTGACGCATGTGCCTTAAGTTTAATCTATTATCTGTAATGTAAAACTGCATTGTTAGTCTTAAAATATTAAATATTCCATTGTAATTCAGGTAATGAAACAATCAAGCAGTGACCCTACGGTCTCGGCGAGCCGCCTCTTGAAATGAACGGCTAGTAAGAAGTCAGTCTGTTCAGGCGCACATGAAGAACTTGGAATCAAACAAATTTTAAGCTTGTTTCTATTAATAGAAACATTTAGTGTAATACTATGAAGTCATTATGTACACTGTCTCAATTAGTTGTTAATAAATTTGTGTTGTACTGTGAGTTAATCGCGATGTTTGTACTAAAACTGTATTCACGATGTTGGCACGCTTGACTTTTGAACGAGAAGCGGTTTTCGATTCATTTAGCGCTTCGGAAATTGCACGTTTTCACCTGCAACCAAGGTCACCATGTTTGGTTTCCCTTTCTCCATGCCGACTGCTGAAATGCAGCTTGAGATTTCACGAACTCTTAACGTTTTTGGCTTTGCTATTCTTTACTAATTTAGTAATCAGAGCCTTCGATTCGATCGAGCATAAAATTTTCTAATTCCTTCGTGGGCTATTCCATTCCATGGCGTGTTGGGTTACTTGCATTGTTGTTTCTGTGGCTGTATTGCGACCAAGAAAATGTTTACAAACTGCTATACACAAACTGCTGTTATTAGTCACATGGGGCAAACTATTCAACCAATTCCACGAGACCTGACTACACCTGCTACTCTGAGACGAGCCAGTGTTATTCCCCATATTGATGCGGCATGCGACCCAGTATTTCAAGACGCACCAAAGGACTAGACGGTTTCATTGTAATAGAACAATTGAACATTTAATGATACGTACTTTTTGCAATAATTATTTCTCATATGACTGAATAGTATATATTGATCTAATTTTACTATTTATATAATTATTAATTTTGGACAATGTCTGTACTACAATGTTACGTAACTCACGATTATATCATAATTTTTTAAATTTAAATTTTGCATTAAACAATATTTCTCTATTTGATTGCATATAATCCAGTCTTTATAGTCCAGTTTTTAACGTGATGTAAACGATGTCCATAGATTTTACAGTCCGTTCATTGCGTCTTTTATGGTACACTAGAGCTGTTGTTTATCGGGTTTTTGGGGGCATCGTGAGACCACCCTATATACTTCGTCCATAGAACCGTTTTACATTTACACATTAATCTGGTACACAAGCATCAGTTCATGCACACGCTCGTCATTGATTAGCATCCATCATTCATACACTCGTCATTAAATAGTGCTTCTTTAAAACTTATCCTTTAAACTACTTGCGGCAGGACTACTTGCAAAATGGAGGTAAATGGGAACACGCATCTACTAAGACATCTGACTTTCACATCATCCTACTAAGGCTTAAACACGCGCCTTTAGAGTTGTTATAAAGCACACAGACAGCCTTTCCCTCTCTTTCCTCGCCTTTCCAATTCTCTCTCCTTTCACACGACATGTAGCCACCCAGTATACAATTAGAAAGAGACAAACTTTATTAAACTAACAGCATTAATTAATAAGCTGCACGAAGACAAGACTCACATCCATTGGGATTAAATTCATAGTGGACGAGTACGAAGGGTTTTGGCGTATGGCCCCAACTCTCTTAAGCCATTCACATTCATATCATCCAATGACTAATTGTTGCTTCATAGTAGCTAATCTCACTTATATCTTCGCACGTCATCTTTCTCCTCACTCATTCTGTCTCAAGTAATACCTCCAGCTCTGCTTAAACCATAAGGAGCTGATGTGTGCGTACGTGTGTGTGTGTGTATGTGTATGAAGGGGAAAAATAAAATGGGTGGCCTTGGTGAATTCTCGTAGACTAGTGCTGTCCGTGTTCTCTCACCGTTAGTGTGGTTGAGCAAGAGGTATGGAGTGGGATCACATGATTTTCAATTGAGTAGCACATTAAGATGACAAGAGATGACTTGGCGTCGACATCACATGCATCTTCTTCCCCAACTGCCTCAAGATGACATGGAATTTATTCCTTATACAGCACTAGCTCTCGCCTTTTTGTCACCTAGCTGATACGGTCTCACAAAACCCAATTTGGACCACACTAAATCGACTATCTCTGCTGAACACAATGTAGCCGCTTGAGCTCTACATTCGAGCAGACACACGATTCCCTGAAAGATGTCCACTATAGACGTGGCCTATACAGTAGTACATGACTATGACGTCCACTATGCGACGATAGACGTGGCTGCATGGAGGGAGATCGCCGTTGAAATAAAATAAAATTTCCTCAGGATGCTTATTGAAAACGTCCTGAGAAAGCTGGACAGTTTGCAACTATAATGGACGTAGTATCTAACCAATTTTGGTACTGTGAAGTTGCGTAATCATGGCTCGCAATAAGTTGTGATGTAAATAGTTGCGAATTAGTGAAATTATTGTTATTGTTTCAGTGTATAAATTTAGTAAATCACAACTTAACATACTTTATGGACATTCAGCTTTCCTTACTTTCACTCTTTCTCTGGATTTTCTTCCATATTGTACTAATTTCCCCTTTGCACAAAAGGCTACAGGCTCACACACAATATGCATATATAAACATTTCCGTACTTTAGTCTGGGGTTTCGTCTGTCTTCGGATAAATATTACAATAAAGATGATTATTCCTTGACATGCATCTCAATCATTCCACTTCCACATCGCTCTACTTTAACACGCTATGCAGCCATCCAAACCACAAGTATAATGAGAGAAACTTTATGAACCAATGTGTCTGGCGGGCAGAAAGCTCGGGAACTTCTTCCACATGTAAACTATTATTATTACATTAATCTTGTCTCTCATGGTTGAAAAGGTATCCTCTAAACCAAGTCATTAATTAGGAATTTGGAAAAAACGGAACTGACTAAGACAGACTTGTGTGTTTTAAACGAGTTTAAATTATTGTTCGCATGAAGATGGATTAGAAGATATCAACAACAAATTGATATATGTAGCATAATTTAATGATTCATTTCTTATGCTATAATTAGGACAATGCACGTACATTATGTTTGACAATATTGTTGTATTACTTGTGACCTTCAAAAACTTTAATATTACATTAATTAGATCACCACTGTTCATGCTTAAGTACTCCTACGTTACAATTCTAGACATTAGATAATATACTCATATGAATGGTTCTTCATCCTAAAAGATATAACACTGTCTACTCTTCAATACATATCACTGCTTCTCACACACATAATATGTGGAAACTCATGAATTATCGCTTCTAACTTTAACTATATATTCATATAAAGAACCGAACATAGATGTGACTTATATTATACATAAACTCTCAATTATTAGCTATTAATATTAGCTATTTCAATTAATTACTATTCATTTTCCTTCTTAATCAGCAACTCCAATTCATTTTTGTAATAATAACGCAAGTACCGAATTTCATCGTAGTAGTCCGACAAACGACTCAGTAGGCTTTTCAAAATCTTTAGGCTTGCAACTCTCATGTCTTCTTTCATACCAACTGATTTCGGGAAATCCTTTATAAACTTCCGAAACTCTGCGGCTGTAGATGTAGGAAACCCAATTCCGCTGGGCATGGTGACACTACGAGCATCATGTCGGAGATCAAAAAAAAGGTCGCGTGCTAATTTGAATATCTCATCTCGTTCAGCCATCAATTATTCCTACCACATACACAAGTGACATTGAATTCAAGGTGACCTTAAAGTAAGCATTTCACCATGTATAACTATTCATACTTACAGGAAAAATGACCATTTGTTCTCTCTCCGCTTCAGCTTGCTCAAGTTCAATTATATTATCAACATCCTAAAATAACAATATATTACACTAAAGCATGGACGTCCTGACTATATCGATAATAATAATCATTTCGGTCGACTGTTTTCCAGAGTGATATACATATCACGCCATACAGACAACACTTCTTGTACATTTCTCATCTCTTCTTGAATCTGTTTACGTGGTATCATGAATGCATTTTGCAGTCTAGACCGGCGCTCTTCAGCAGTTTCACTCTAAGCGCAAACAAAATATACACATTTAAATAAATCATACAACTTACATCAATGGGTAGCCCCTCGGGTGTTTCCGTTACCTTCACATTCTGTAATACACAATACATATAAGTTGTCACAATGTGCTATAATTCCGCACTAAAAGTCCGCACTAAAGTGATTATACCTTATCGTTGCGCTCATGGGTTTTAGTACGATATACCTTCACATCATCATCAGAGGCCTATGCCTCAAATTTCACATTTGCCTCCATAAACTTCTCAAGTTCCATAGATTTCGGTGTACATCCATCCGCAGTTTTAGCAAGTTTCTGTATCACAATCATCACATTTATTACATCCTTTATTATAAGATTTCATAAAGCAAATTACAGCTAATTCTTCAACACGAGTCAACTTCACCTGAACCTGTGTGATATTCGAAAGATTCACTTTTTTCCACTTTTCACCAGTTACCATCTTACGTGGCGTTTTCTGTTCAATCAGTTGCTCAGATAAACTGACTCGTCCATCAGCTACTTTGCTGCTTGTCGGTATAGCTTTGCCAACTTCAACACGACCGACTTCCTTAGAAATCTTTGGTTGTTCAGGTGTCAATATAGGCAATGAATTATCCTACATATACAACATAAATGGAAGCCAAATAATCCTTTAGTTACATTTAATAGTGCATAAACTTGTATACTTACATTAGCAACTATTTCTTCCACAAAAGACTTCTCCAACAACTTCATCTTAGGTACAAGATCTTTGATGGTGTGCGAATCCCGTTTCGGATGTTCGTCTTTGTCCTATTATAATAGTAATTTTCAATACAACATATAAAATGTACATATAGCTCATTGCCTAGTACGTACTCACATACCTTATGATTTCCGAGATTCTTTTCCAGAAACTTTTCTACTGTATCCGTCAGGTTGATCCTGTGTTGACCACCTTTCCCTTGACCACGGCCACCGACTACTTTTTTTATATCAGTTTCCACTAGCTTCTCTTTATCATCCGTCTTGTCGGCACCAATAATATCAGAAGTACATCCAGGTACAAGATTCCGAGCAGGAATGCCAACATTTTCAAACACTTTTTGCGTCTCTCCACATTTAGATAGCGGCAACAACTGAATTCATAAATTATGTATAATTCTTATTAAAAAGTTCCACACATATTACATTGCAACATAATTTTGTACTCACTTCAGGCATGTCATTTGTATCGCCAGTAGGCGCAGTCTCCACGGTACTATCACGAGCTGGGACATTCTTTTTCGCATGTTATTCCACTTCATTTGCGACAGGATCCTCCTATTCAAATACATTTACTTGTAAAAACTTACACATAAGACTTTAATGACGTAAGAGTGTAAGGGATTCTTATAGTAACAGAGTACTGAGGAATGAGAGAAATTATATACTTCATTTCCGTCAGTAATCTAGTGTAAACTCAATCGGAAAGAGAAACAGACAGAGAGAAAGACATTAAAGAAGTAAGATGACAGTTTCAGCTGTACTTCTTGTAGTTATAGTAGTATACGTGATGTCAAACTCACAGTAATAACTAAGTGAAGTAAATCTATTGAGGACATTTACGTACCTGTGGTGCTGGAACTTCATCTTGAATAATGTCCCCGACGACTTCTTCATCCACTACATTGATGGTATCTTGCCTTTCTGCTTCCTTCTTCTTTAACTCTCTTGTCTGACGCCAATAGTCCAACTAAAAAAATCAACAATTATAATTAAAAATACTTTCTATGAAAACGCACGTATGAATGCATAATTTTTATTAATTTACCTCTGGACTTGCAAATACTGGAAACAAAGGTTCAGGAACACTGCTCCAATCATTACTACACATTGCGTGTATAGCGTAGTGTTCAACAGTACGATAGGGAATTATACCTGAACTCAATAATAACCATATGGTCTTCACTGTTTGTTCGGTTTTATCCAATTCGCCCATCTCTGCCTTTATTTGTGTTGAATATATAGATCGATCCATATTTGCTATTACACATTACACTTATGAATCTACGTCCAATTTCTTTAACGACAACACTTTAAAGTTTCTAGATAAAAATCTCCAAAAGGGTTAATTTGGAGATGATCTAATTACAACCTCTGCTCCTGCTTATAAGCACATGAAATGGCGACCTACAGAAACTGCCTGGGCAACACATCAGGAGCAGTGACGACTACGTCTCAATCTTGCATGCTTCAATAAGGTCGACAACTTTTACTGTAGATGGCGTTGCATTCAGTTATGACAAATAATAAATAACTTGAAAAAATGAAAAAACATTTTAATTGAGCTTTGACGAGTAAGGTTGTACGTAAGTCATGTCATCATTTCAGCACCTATCTTTAGATCAATATTAACTCAACGTCATGTCTCCAGTCGTATGATCTTAACATAATTATTGTGTCTACTGTACATAGAATGACAATCATGGTATTAAATGGGAAATGCTTCATACATCAACCTTTGGCGAAAATAAGACAAAACTGACATTAAAAAAGTTAAACCGTTAAATTCAACACTTTAGAGACGGTTACTGTGTTCCAGAGGGTAGTACGAGTATAAATCTATGTGACGATCAGTCTCACCTTAGCTCAAATTATACAGGCATGTGTTCGAATGCACGTAAACCTAAGTGTCCGTACTGTGACTCAACATGTTCAACCACAAAATTGTTACTCCTCTAATGATTTCAAAAACTACAATTCATCAAGTAACTCTAATGACTTTCGCCCAGAAAGAAAGAACGTCAAGAAGAAAAAGCTCTCGCTTATTACAATGGGCTTTCTCCCATTCACCTTTGTTCCTCACATCTCACACAGTCTAAGACAATCACTCTCTGGCCATAGATATTGTTTAAAAGGGAAATTTGAGGCTATGCATGTTACGAATAATATGCACACATAATTAAATAATCACTTAATACGTATGTTATTACACTACATCTGGCTTTTTGCACATTTATTATAAGATAATTAATCCAAGGAATTTCATATAAAAAATTACATTAAAATGTTCCATCTTACAGTAATACGATCATCGCTCCACTAATGATTATAATAACTAGCAATCATTCAATAATTTCACATCGGATGGAATCCTTATTACGTCAAACTTACATTTTAGTCAATTACAAATCATCATCAATAGTATATAGTAATATAATTGGTCAATTACAATGTAGTACTCAACAGCATTACAATCATTATGTCAATCAAAATGAAATAGTCATTACAAGAACAGAAATTGATTACTCAAAAATAACTTCATGCTATTCTCAATCGTCACTATAAAGTACTTCGGTGTATCAGTTGTTAATTATGATTCTTACCCAACGGTCGAACTGTCCACGACGCTGGAACATTTTCTCTTCGGCATCATCATAGCTATCGCAGTGTTTTTTGAAATCATCCCACTATCTAACATAAAATGTCATACAATTCAATTGCATAATTATTTACAATAAATTTAGGCGAAGGATACCCTAATTGAAGGGAAAAGCAGTTATGAAGAAGAGTGCATGAATAGATAGAAAACTATAGGAACTTGATGAGCTTTGAATATGCATAAAAATGTTACTACTTACTTTAACATGAATGATAGCATCGTGATCGTATCGCTTGAAATCCCCGAAAACGATCTCAACATTCTTTACCCAATTTCGTTAGTCTTCTCCCAAATCTGGTGCCACCAACGACGTTGAAAAATCTGTCCTCCATTATCATGTCCATATAGGAGGATGTGAATGGCGCACTCCCGTTTGTGGTAGTCTTTCATATGCCATTTATCCGTCTCAAGTGATCCTAATTGCTCACTGTCTAATAAGGTATACGGTTTCAACCAGTGCGTCCAGAAATCCTTCGTCATGTGTTGTGTCAATCCAGTGGCTCCCCGCAATTTATAGTTCTTCTCGGTTATAACGAATTTTATGGAAGGGTCTGGGATCACCTTAGTACACCTCTTGATTCCGACTGTCTTTCCAAACAATTTGATCCTTCCGCCACTCTTCTTCTTCGCAGACTCAACTCTCACGATCCAAGTCGTAGGAGTTTGTTGAGTGACATCGGGAGAATATTCCACACGAGATTTTTTCGTTGGGGGCCCTTTTGGACTTTCGTTTTCAATCAAACTCTTGACAGCAGCCATCTTTTTCTTTCCAGCTGCTTTCTTTTCGACGTTGGGGTCACCGATAGCCAGAGGAATTCCTTCTCTCAACGCCGTCATAAATACATCTGTGACGTCTAATCTAGACAAATGAAATACTTTAATATCATGAATTCATCTTCAACTAAATGTTCTCATTTAAAATTACTTACTCCTGATAATGAAAGATTATCCAACCATAACGCTTGATTATAGTTTGAACAAATTTCCATGCAGATTTCAACATGCCCTCGACGACATACACCCGCAATACTGACTCGTAATTTTCAAAAATCCACTTCACTTCATGTCGAGTTGTAAGGAGGTACTCTGCACCATAGTAGTGGTTTGATGTTTTTCCAATGAGAAGCTAAATAACAAACATAACAACAAATTTAATTTTCCTATAGATTAGTTATACATTTATCAATAACCCAAAATGTTCTAAAATCCTGGTTGGTATTTGAACATTATGGGTTACCTCTAAAGTCATCTTTGAAACGCACAGACACATTCTCTGAGCTCTCAGCTTTCGAACAATGTGCTTTACATGTCTCTGCGATCATTATTTACAGAGATATGGGCGTCCAATTTCAAAAAAAAGCCCCATAAGACCCCATGTTAAAACCCAACTTTTTTCTTAAAAAACTAATTTCTCAGCCAATTCTCGACCGATTTTAATGGGGGCTAGGTCAAAAAAATTCCCCAAGATTCCAGTTTTAGAGTTGGTACTCAAAAGTGTGATAGCTTCAGAATTTCGGGAGTTGTTCACAATTGAAGGTGTATAATTTGCATCCGGCCACCCTGTATATCACTGCTATTATTCCACTCGGTTTTTCGAAGGCAGTGAGCAAGGCAAGGTACAGTTCGTGACGTCACACAGCGAATCGAGTCAAGTCTTAACTCGCATCCCAGTGTTGGCTCAAGCACATTCCTGCGTTGTTGGCACTTGAGTTAGAACAGCGTTTTGCACGAGGAAGCGGTTAGGCACGTGGTGGGCAGCGCTCCAAATTTTGTCTTTCGCCTCAATTGCTTGTAGAATTCTCAAATTCTCTGGAATTGTGAGTAGCTGCAGATAATTCTGGAACATTTATAGTCAATCCTGACTAGAAGAATCATAATATTGTCCACGTTAAATCTGGATCATTCCATCTGGGGTCAGGGCAAATAATAATTTTAATGCCGCTGAAGAAGTACAAGAAATTTAATTATTGAGGTAAGTGCAGCTGGCGGACGAATCATTTAAATTATATCAATTGGTCAATTCGAAGGCTCATGGTTGTGGATCGTGAATTTCAGGTGTGGAGAATTTTGAGTGTAGATCAAAAGGAAAGCTTCAATAAGGGAAGGATTCTGAGCCCAGAAAAGGGCCGCAAAAGTTTAAAGAATCTTCAAATTAAATCTGAAACGAGCCTGTCAAGTTGAGCAAGATGGACCGACCTCCTATGGAAAGGGCTATGTCCACGGATGTTGTGAGTAAAGTCCTTAAAATCATGCACTGAATTTTTGCTAACCATACTACCAATTTGTGACCTCGACCTCACTGCAGAATTGAATGAATTCTCATGGATTACTTTATTTAGGTGCTGGACTCCGTACTGAGCCATTTGAAAGCGATAGATCTGCTAACCTGTCGGAAGGTTTCCAAGTTCTGGAATAAGGCAGCATCGTCAGTGTTAAGAAGACGCGCGACGATGGTCAAGACCATTTCAGAGGAATACGAATTGATGAAACTTAAGGAATGTGTAGAGCAAAACTCGGACTTTCCTTTCGCTGGACTAGAGTTCGATGAGCCATGGAGGTTAAATTCTCCTCGTGCATACCAATTTTTCACGAACCATGGTGACAAATTCACAAGGCTTTGTTTGGGTACATCGTTGGAGACAAGTCTTGAGGATATAGCTCCATTTACAAATCATCTTCCTCGTCTGTCCGTTCTGGAAATGCGTCCGTCAATATTCCTTCCTCAGCGTAGTGTCTTATTGGATTCTGCCAGAATTCTCACGCTACCATCGCTTCTTACCCTCAGGATCTCTTCTGAACTGAATGAAGACGTTCTTCGTGAAGTTTTCAGGGTAGCTTCCCCTTCGCTTCGTATTGAGTGTCT
>JAQIWI010002503.1:0-12291 GCA_034698825.1 Deuterosminthurus bicinctus | reverse complement strand
GACCTCATCAGTGTCTAACATCACCACAACTACAACTGGATGCTTTAAGTGAATATGACACTCGAATGTGGATTCATTTGGAATTCCCGATAAGGTTCTAGCTGCGTTGTCAAGCTTGGGTGTACATGTCATGTGCCTTTGAAACTGAGAACTTGACTGTGATTTTGTGTGGGACTGTAAGTCACATGAGGATGTTAATGTTATAGACTTAAAAGCACATGCATCACCCATATATGACTGCTGACATTAAAGAGAGGTCAGTAATTAAGCCAAGGCAATATTTCTGAGGGTCATCACAGTCCCAGAGTACAAGGTTTAAACTAATTCCAATTGTTATAGTTTCACACAAATAAATTGCTTTGTAATGAGAGGAAAAATTAAGTGAAACGATTTACTGCATTCAATAGGACAAGGGAGTGTAATTAAGGGCATAAGGGCATTTATTTACAGTTGCTGGAGCGTACTACATGCCTGTCTGAAGCACACAAGAAGTCCTGTGTATTTGTATGTGACAGCCGAGTCATGAAGGGAAATACTTAAGGACAAAGGCTTATGTTATTGACGATTATAATGAAGATTGAGGAGGAGACTCTCCCAGCAGGATGATAAGAAGGTGCAGGCAGGCAGGAGCAAGAGGAGACAGACTCAGAGCAGCACGTTTGGAGAGCTTTTTTTTTATTTTAAATTTCTCGTTCAATACAATACAAGCCCGATGGATCCTTTCTTTTCCAACTCTCAAGAGCTTGCTTTCCACGGTGAAAAATAATGCATTTTTCTAAACTGTGTGGGTCCATACGTGTGTGCATGTCACGGCATCCTATTCGTCATCGTCATAGTTGAGTTGACATGTTTCAGTCAGCCAGGATATCACTGTGAACAAGCTCAAGCTGTTCTTCATTGTTGTAATACATAGTGTACAGCATATAAGCCCTACGCGTAATACACAAGGCATTGCGAAGAGGTAAAATACCTCCGAGCTACATTAACCATGTGTAACAGTTGATTTTCTTTGGCCTTCTTCTTCTTCTCCTTCGTCTTCTTTATGTGAACATGGCTTGTGAAAATGCGTATATACGCTTCCCTGTGAGAAGGTGTAAGGGAAATCTGTAGAGCAAAATGACAGGCTGATGCGAATGCAGCAGCATACACGTACGTACACATAAGGGCAGATGGTTGTTGGCTTAAAGCTTCGCTCCTTCCATCCAAAGACCCTCGCACTAATATTCATCGTAGTGAAGGAAGCATAATAAGAAGTTGTTGTACCTCAGTCAGTCGGGACTGGAGCTATTAAATAAACTATTCCAGTCTGCCTTCCTAGTATAGTAAATGGAAAAGCAAAGCAAGCGGCTGTCTAGTTGAGGTAACGCCTTTCTGTGCTTAAATCCTCTGAGAGATCCCATCCTCGTACCTTTAAAAACCTAATGCAGGCGGGCTATGTGAGTATGTCACTTAAATTCTTCAAGTTTCAAGCTTTTGGCTAATTCATACAGCACATAAGTCGCTCAATTGCACTCTGTATACACTTAATTGTGATAATAATGTCGAGATGTGCTCATGGCTTTGCGTTGTAAGGCAAAATCAAGCAGTAAATTCAAGGCATTCAGCGAGAGCAGCTCGGACTTGACCTTGTTACAGCGACAATTCAGCTTGCTGACTCATGTTCCATCGAACTCTATAATTTTACCCGTTGAACCCTGCACGCCACTTATTGTGTTCGTCTAAAGCATTGCACGTTCAACTATTCAATGTTACCCGTTAAACGCTTTCAATAGTACTCGTTGTACCCACTGAATTCCAGCCGTTGTCGTCACCGCCCGGACTTTCCACTGGAAATTATTACCAAGTGCATATAAATGATTGTATGCGAACAACTTTTCGCATGAGATTCCAGCTAGAAATCTTACATTATTCCAGCGTGTGTGTGTGTGTGTGTGTGTGTGTTTGTGTAGTCTTTAGACGAGTCGGACTTTAAGTTTTCTCTCTCTGTATGCTGAAGTGCAGGAGAAGCAGACAAGGCTGTTTGTGTGCGTGCCTAGGAAAAAGCATTGGAAGGGTTTCATGACCCCCCTCATAGCCACACATTAGACAGGCTTAGGACTTTCGTACATAGTAGAAAAGCCTTCTCTCCGTATAGGTTTCCCATATAAAACATTCAAGATAAAAGTTGAATACCAAGTTTCCCTTAAACTCCCTTCCTCTCTCTCTCTCATGCTCTCTGCCTTGCACAGCTGAGTGGAAAAGGGAGGCTTGACGAGCTCAGTGCACTCTTTGCCCATGTATTTTGCCTTAAGCCAACAGAGTTTTATATACCAGCAAGCAAGCCCAGAGAATTTGGTGAGAGAGAGGAGAAGAAGAATTGGATAAACGCATTCAACTCTCATGTATTTCAGGACAGACACACGCTGGCTGGCTGCCTGTCTGCACACAGTCAACTTGCTCTTCCTTCGTATAAGTTTTTACTATTAAGAGACACGGCAAAAGATAGCCAGCATAGCCCCGGCATTGAAATGAAGATTATTCAGAGAATAAGTAGACAACTGTGAGATAAGACTGTCCTCACCCACACATCCCACCGCCCCCACCTACTGCAGCCCATCATTTCCGGCGGAATGGCTAATCTTTCATCTCTTTGCATATTCAAGTTGTTGTAGCAGTGGGAGTGCTACACATGTAAAAGTGTACTTTTTTCTCAAGAAGCATATAATATACAAGTGAAACTTTTGTGCAAACTTGAAAAATTCATTTGTGGCTGTGGTGGATGTGGCGACAGTGAGCTTGTGTCTGTGTGTGTGTATCGTGTGTTATGCAAAGTTTGTTCAGGATTGCCCCTTTACATGTTGAGTCCGCATGAGACTGACAAGACAAGAGGACGTGACAGTTCTACATTGTCTCTTCATATTCATTGTGTCCACCAGGGTAATGTGTTGAATTTTAAATTGACTCTATAGAACTTGTACATATGCTGATGAATGGAGTAAAAATGTGTGAGGTGGCTGGTGATGACAAGTGAGCGAAATTGTCTGAGGTGACGATTGCAAGACATGATCATGCTCTTGATGATGATGATGATACCTTGTGAAACTTGAGAGAGACCGCAGAGACGATGAATATATTTATTCGTTATGAAAAAGTTCAGCAAGCTTTATTGTCTGTGGAAAATGTACTAACGCATTGTAACATGAGATGCTAGATTCTATAATGTCCGCCTTCAATGACCCTTGCCGGTGTGAGATTATTTAAGGCGATTATTCAAGGCGAGGAGATATATGATAGGCTTGCAGTCGTCGTCGCCGGTGGAATTATTTTGCTCATTTAAATGCTGAATTTTAACGTCATATGCGTCTGAATATTTTCAACTATGCTCATCCAGCATATGATATTCAAAGTTAAATGATGTAGGAGGTTTGTTTGGTATGGCCGGATGTGTGTCTGGGATAATAATTTTGCAATTTCTTGTATATTTTATAGATTGGCAAATCCGGAGCTCAACTGACAATGTCGCCACATTGACTTAACTTTTCGGCTGATGGGAATAACTCGGAAATAAATGTCACAGTGAGCAGTGAAGGTGTGACAGTGTCAGCGGCAGTCTATTTTGTGTTTTTCCAAAATAAGCCAACAAGAAATTCTGGTGGAATCCAGTCAAAGTAACAAGTGTTTTTGGAGTGAATTGACAGTGTTTTGAAGTGTGCATATCAAGGACCTTAATACATCGTCCTCAATTTTGTATTATATCTGGATGTACCTAGCTCAGGTTAGTGTAATCTCTTGTAAGAATCACTAGATTAAGTATGAAATCTCCTCTGACAATGCATGCATGCGCAAGGTCCACGCACACAGTACTTTTGGGCATTTACGTCCTTTGTGTTTCAGTGAGACAGAATCACTTGGACATCTTTAAAAGATCCGGCTTGGAGTAATTGAATTTTTCTTCTCCCTCTCACAGTAGATTACAGAGATTCCATCGAGGCAGTATTTTCCGCATCACCGTTGTCAATAAGAAGCGAACAGAACTCGCAGTGTGAAGTGTTTTCCAGAATAGTCCGACGGCATAGAAATTGACTTCTGAGCGTGAAGGGGGTCAGCAGCGTGTTTTTCATCATCAAATGGGCAATGCTGAAGATTAAGGAGAAAATTCGACGGTGATATCGGGAAGAGTGCTTTGGTGGGAAGAGTGTTGTTGGGCAGAGACGGACACGTTGAATTATTATTTGGAACGAAGCTGTCATATTGGAAGCATTGAGGAAGTGTGCGGAATGATCATCATCTGGACGGTGTGATACTACAAGAAGAATCAGGTCGTCAGGCTGGGAAGGAACGAGTTTAACTTTGCAATTTATCAGTGACTAGAACCATTGCTACTGCCACTGCTGGTTTGGGAAAGGCTCTCAATCCACCAACTGATGATCTCATATAAAGTATAACCACCAAAGTCACTATTTATTACTTTCAAGATATTTGCGACGATATACTATAGATGAAAGAATCAAAGCGCTATAGTAGTCTGCTGCTGTTGTAACACATTATCATTGGTCGTGGGCTGGTATCATTTTTGTGTTTGTGTGGGTGGAAAAAGACGACGACGAAGATGCTGCGGTACAACAATCAGTCAGCCATGTCAAAACCGGTGGACTACTATCGTCCATTGACAGTGGACGTGAGTGTGGAGTATGAGTTACCCAAGGAAGTGTCTCCCCCACCCGGGAGTGCTCCATTATTGATAATCCATCCATCTGCCTACTTCCGCTCCAAAGTTAACCAACCATTAGCATCCTCCTCCGCCCTTCTCCACAGCAAATCCCTCTCCTCCAAGAGTTCCACATCCAGCAGTCGACATCATCACCAACAGTCACATGACCTCAACCCATCCTCCTCATCTTCCTCACTATTCTACTCGAAAAGCTCTATAGGTGGAAGCAACAATGGCACCAGCTACTCACATGGAAATCCCATCAACAGCAGCAGCAACAGCAGTAGTAGCAATCATATCAAGAATCGATCCTCATCCTCCTCAACCGCTGGTCCATCCATAACTAGATCTCGTAGTGTTATCATGAACGGCTCTGACGTTCCGTTTCGAAGTTCAGCAGCGGTTGCGGCGGCTGCAGCAAATTTGGCCAACCTCGCGAAGTACGAGGATGAATTTTTCAATGCAAGCTCAAGCAGTAGCTACAGTAAAGTCAGCTCTACCAAGAAGCTACCTACAGCAGCCCAACAGAACACAGAGAGACTGAACAGTTATAACAACTACGGTAGTAGCAGTAATTTCATCGTTCCCATGGAGCCGGCTACAGGGGATTTGGAGATGTCCACATCAACATTTGGAGTTGGATCAACTGCTGGACACACCGCAGCAAGCAACAAGAGACTTCGCATGATGAGTCAACAGCAACAACAGCATCATCATCCACTTTACAATCCAGCAGGACAGCAAGGACCGATCGAGCCACTCAATCTAGCCATCACACCTTCCAATCCGCTCCTTCATGCATCACAATCCACGTCCTATAATAATTTCTCTACCTTTATTGGGAATAGCTACAAGGCTGTACAGCAACAACAACAACAACAACAGGCCAACAATAAAGCCAACAACAACTACAGCAGCATGATAACTGGTCTAGGCCTCAACTATGCCTCAACCTTCCCCAGTAATCATCGAAATAATGGTTCAGCAGCAGTAGCATCCCAAAGTAATACCTACGCCGCATCCCAACAGTCTGGTCGATTTCTTAAGGAGTGTCCAATTCCCGTGGACAAAGGATCCGGCTCAGACAGCGGTGTTTGTTCCGAGAATGATTCGGACGTGAGCCCTCCAATGGCTCCCTTCTCCTCCTCCTCCAGTCATCATCCCAGACGATCTACCATTCTATCCCAAGATCTCCCTACCTCAGGTTAGACAATCATTTTTTTTTCTTTCTCCAAGTCCTCACACCCAAGGGCAGCCTCACAGTCTCAATACACTAACAAATGATGAATGTTTCTTCTTCTTATACTTCTGCATCTCACGGATGCATTTCCCTTGTAGTATATACCGTCTACCCCTCGCTTGTGTTCCTGCCTCCGTCATTCTCCACTCTCTGTCTCTCTCTCTCTCTCTCGGTCCAATATTTGGCCCGTTTTTCGCCTCAGCCTGTATTAATGCAGCGTGCGTATCGACCAGGCCGTGCGAGTCCATGTAGGAACCCTAATTCCTACATGCCATAAGAAAATATTACATAAGGATCTACGTGTGTATATGGTTGTTATAGCTTCCATCTCTTCTCCCTTTTCAAAGCCCAAAAGCCCCGCAGATTGGAATTTAGAAAAGTTGAAATTAAAGGGCCCTAGTCAGCTCAAACTTCTCAAGTTTGGGCTGAAGAACATTCTGACCTAGGAAAGAGAGGACATGTGTAAACTAACCTCAGTCGGTCGGTCCCATGGAAATCCCTCTCGTCTAATTTGTATAGTCAAGTGTTTGTAGACATGTGCGTATGTACCTGGACCGTATGAGTCCTAGACGTTCTTTCCTGTATATTTGTTTAGCATGAGGATGATGTATGAACTGAAGGTCTCTGCTCCCTCACTATAGCATTTTCCATGACGAGTCTTGTTCATATTGAAGCTTGACAGTTGGTAAGAATTGTATTTATCTTTGGTTATCACCACACTCCTCTCTGCCTTACTCTTCCCATGCCCTACCTGCTGCCTAGCATATATCCACCGGTTACGCCATGTTGCGTTATGTGAAGAGAGAGACATAGAGAACTCATGTACATGTGCTATTTGTCAAGCTGCCTTCCTTGTCTTCACAACTCTCAGGCCTTATTTGCATTGGAGCAACACTCTTGTGCCATGACAAGGCTGACTATTGAACTGTGATGCGCAAGGTCTTATTATGAGTGTCCGCTCTCTAGTCAGCTTGTCATCTTGTTAGCATCTTGCATACTAGGAAGGTGTACGAAGACTCTTACGTGGTGTGTGGGCTAGCTTGTTGTTTGAACACCAACTGGATGTATTTGATCGGTTCAGGTCAGCAAATGACACGACCGTGCTAAAGTAAAGCTCGTGTAATGTGTGCATGTGCGAGTTTTAATGAAACTTCTTGCTCTTCCCACTTTAAGAGCGTGGGTCGAGGAGGAAGTTTGTAGCAGCGTTGAGTCTCGCAGCACCGGCAACTGCTTATCTTTCTTCCTATAGACCATTCAACATTGATGAATGGCCAACACCCCACATTTATACTGTACTGTACTTGTGTAATATGTAGCTTGAGCTCGATACTAACTGTAGTATTCAGACAGTATTGCTGTCTGCTCAAGTGGAGGAGAGGAATAGACAGAGAGAAAATCTAACACTGGAGTTCTATTTCGCTTCATTTCATCCCTTCGCCGTAGTGTAAGCAAGCAAGCAGGGAAGTAAAGGAAGAGAAGAAAATAATGGAGCGTCTCTCTCTCTCTCAGTTTCATTTTACTTT
Source organism: Deuterosminthurus bicinctus (assembly GCA_034698825.1). NCBI lineage: Eukaryota > Metazoa > Arthropoda > Collembola > Symphypleona > Bourletiellidae > Deuterosminthurus > Deuterosminthurus bicinctus. The sequence goes on along the minus strand of JAQIWI010002503.1, from coordinate 4,838 downwards.
CGCCAATCGTTGGGGACGTAAGTTAGATGTGATGGGCTTCTATTCGTTTGTTCTCATGCATGTTTTTAGCATTGGAAATGCTATATATGCACATCGTTATGTCACAGTGTTTTTACCCACCCCGCTCACTCACTCGCGCGCTCGCTCCAGCTCCAAAACTCATCTCGGGCAAATTCCACTGTGTAGTTTCCCTTGGGTGCTTCCTTCCACCAGTGCAGTGCAGACTTTGGGAGAGAGAGCGAGAGGAGGGTAACAGTAGTGTTCTCCGTATAGCTCCCATATTGACGCTCCAAGCCAGTAGTTACTCACACAATCTTACACTTTATGACATGAAGAGAAGGGTTGGCTCTTTCAACTCCAGCTTTCCAAAACTCCTCATCCTCTCAACTCACTGCCGGTTTGGAAACTTGAGACTGCACAATGCACTATTCCATGCTAGCCTTTCCCGCATGTACACTCTCAATGTGGAAGCAATAAGGGAGGAAGCAGTACTGCTGGGATTCTTAATCAAGATCATTATAATGCATTGCATAGGGCTCTCTACTGCCTCAGACTTGCTTGAAACTCTTTGCAGTCTCGGGCTCGCCAGGGTCTGTCTTCTGCTTCTGTCTTCGTTAGTTCAGTCTGAGTCCTGGTTAGGCCTGTGTAAGTATTTTAGCAGAATCCTGTAGCTACTGGACTATACCTTTGGTATAAAGAATCCATTGAATTTTGCTGGGAAGAAATCTTTCGCTCTGTAGAGTGGAAACTTGCGGACAGACTCTCAAGATCCTTTTCTTTGCTGCAGCAGCAGTAGATATACATTGCAGCCGAAAGTGTTGAGATTTTTCAGCCAAATTCTTGTAGCTAGATACTCAAGAAGACTTTGTGTCATTCTGCTAACAGCCCACTCGACTGTTTTTGGCAACGTGTTCAAGTTTGGTTGCCTGCGGCAGGAGAATTCTCTCTTACTCTGCCTGATGATAGATTCATCAAGGGAAGTCAATAGACTTGGAACGATCCTGGGCTATTGGAGCTGGATGTTCGGGCACTACGGGGAAGTTGAGCTTAGGGGAGAGAGCGAGAACGGATTCGATCCGTCGTATGTGTGTATGCGTGTTTAGTTTCATGCTGGGAATTCACGCTATATAGGGGTAATCATTCTTAGTTGCGTTTCCAGGTTGCATTGCAAGGCAAGGCGTATAGCTTAGTGCTCATGCTCTATAAGGTGTTTGATTGAAGACAATGTTGATGGTGACAGGAATTGAATAGAGACCAGGACGATTTCATGTCTTTTGTCATTAGTATAGACTGGAAGGGCTGTGGTGGCTAGAAGGTTAGAGAATTGGAATTGCGTGTATGTGTGTGTGTACACATGTCTGTGTGCGTTTGAATGATTTTTATTCAGCGGCTTTGCAAGCAAAAAAAAGGATGGCGAATATGTGCTCAAGTATATTTAGGAAGTAGAGGTAGACAGACAGAGAGAGAGCGTGCACATTGAAAGGTTTTTTTTCAGCGTAGCTTAAGAGGAAGTGGGCTGCTATGGAGCTAATATTCCATTAAGTATTCCATATGCGAGCTTGTGAGCGTGAGAGGGTGAAAAATGGGAAGAATGGCAATATGATTAGGATTCAAGTCCCCCTCCTTTTCCCTGCATCCTATTATTATTATTATGTAACGCCAATGGCGCACACACTTATTACATCCCACCGCGCTCTAGCTCTCATCATCAGCCCCAACTGAATCAGTTCCAGACTGAAGAATTTTCATAATAGTTACCATGATTGAGGATCGGAAAGGCTCTTTCACTTTTCATATGTCCTCTGCTGGCTGATCCTTACAAAGTGACATGAGAAAGGGTCCTTCCTACGTATGGAAACCGGTTTCATCCCTATCCAACCAAAGTTTCTGCCCTTTTATGGACTTTGTTGGGATGGACGGGATGAAGGTTATGAAATGCCCGGTTTGTGGACAACAGCAGCAGCAATAACAATGTCCCGGGGCAGCGCTTTTACTACACAGCAAGGGTCATGCCATGTGCAGTATGAGATCTATATATATGCAACAAATCCACATTAATATTAAGTATTCAGCAGACATGGTTCATGGTAATAAGGCCGGATCCTTTTTTGTTACAACCCCACGTGTTTCTGTTCGTGAGTCTCTTGTTGTTATTACACAACTGTGATTTTTTAACTTCGTAGGGACCATACACATACTTAGCCCTTGAGGGACTTGATTTGAAAGTCAAAACTAGAAGTTTGAACGCTTTGACTCAGACAGACCGACAGCCTGAGTCATTGTCTGTTTCACTGAGCACAATAATGCTCCGAGTTATTGACTGAGAATGAGTCAAGGTAGAGACGAGTTTCTTTGTCATGTGAGTATTACTGTAAACTTGTGTGTTGTAAATATAGAAAGGACTCATGTTGAGTTTGGAACTTTGGGACAGGAGGAAAACGATGCATTGAACAGACGGGATTTCATGGTCGGACTCATCATCGATCACTGTGTTTCTAATAGCAACGCAGGGGGAAAATTGTTGGATTTTTAACCATTATAGGAGCAAAGGCTGTTTTTTATTGTTCGCATACTTTGAGCATTGTGAGTTCATGAATGGATCTGTGTTGGGAACTGAATTGGTAATGCTGTGGAGATGTGAAATTGGGATAGTTCTTGGTTTGCTGTTTGGTTATCTGAAGAAAATATGTGGGTGGAAGAAAGACTTTGGCTGTTTAGACGAGTATATAGAGCAAGTACATTGACTGTGCCTATGTTGGCTCGAGCATGAATATAGTGAAATGAATTTCGTTGATACCTTTGGGCTGGCTGAACATTTCGCACCTATACAATCCATTCCAGCTGGCACTATCTCTCTCTCTCTACCTCAAAGTTACGACATACGAGTGAATTTTATTGACTTGAATATTTTACACCTCATGGAATTTGAAATTGTAGTAGGAGAGTCTGTGTCATTCTAATATTCCTTTGACATTTTAGATGTATTTTGTTTTGGGAGCGAAGCGCATATTTGGTTAAAATTGCTGTGTGAAACGGTCTCATAAAGTCTTGTCATCTTATGTACAGCACGGCTACAATCAAGTTGAAGTGGGATTTTGCTTTTATCACTCTTTTAGTTCTCTCGCTCCCTTCATTCTATGACTCTCTGTGACTCTGTTTGAAAGCACTTTGAAGTGCAAGAGAGATGAAATTAGGGCGCTGCTGTTGTTTCTCCCGTAGGAACTAGATACTGCAGATGAGAATTCTCTGTTACAGACGTTTACAAGCTCCGTTCAATTCTCTTTTGGTTGCACATAAATTCAATTCAGATTGTGTCTTTGATATGGGAGTGTCGGATGAGGTAGCAGGTATGAATACAATTAAACTGTAATAGTTCCTCGTCCAGTTAATTCAAGTTGTGGACAATAGGTATGTTGTGAGGAAATGTTCTGGATGGGCACGTTGCTAATACAGTGACCTAGGTGATGGGACTATATTTACAAAGACGATGAAGCAAGGTGTAAATTTTTTCCAGCTGTAGATGTGCCAAGGGTCTGGTTGTACTGTCCTCGATATTTTTTTTACACATTCATGCATCTCTTTCGCGTGGCCCTTTACTCCTTGCTGAAGAATAAAAGGGTCAAGTTATAAAGTTTGTTGGAATGGCTGCTGTTGTTGCTACTGCTGGGATATAAACTACGAAGATGTGTGACACACACGTATACTCAATGCACCCCGCACTTACTCAGTCACTTGGAACTCTGGGTGAAATCGCTTGTTTCTCACAGCCAGACCAGAGCGGCTGTAAAATTCAAAGGAATAAAATAGTGGTGGAGAGGAAGGGACATTGAGACGAGCCTTATTGCTATAAGCTGTAACTACTTTACACACAGCAACTGTCCTCCATATATTTTATAGCCGCCCAGATGAGATGATGAGATTGCGTAGGTTTATGATCAACTTGGAGTTTTCACTTGGATTTATGAATGCACACATACATTTTCTCTCGACTAGGAGCAATTTAAAGGATTCTTGCTCAGTACGTGCGTACAGAGAGCTGGTAGATTGAGATAGTTTTCATTTCTTGCACACACTTTGGAGCAGAGCAGCATTGTAGTTAGACTTTATGGCCAACTTGTATTGCAGCCGGTGTGCATGCCAGTCTTGCACGTTTTGTGGAAAGGGAAGGAGCACTTTTTCCTCATCTGTCCTCTTGAGAGAAACAATAATAATTATTTGGAACAAATGGAATCTCCTGTTTTGCATGCAACGTTGTGGAAGAAGGGTCCCATTGTGGCATTTCAATGTCGGCGCTGTCCTTCTTCCTCTCTGTCTGTCTCACGTCAGCATTACGAAAACCATGTTGCTGGTCAGATAATACAACAAAAACAAGTGAAAATCTTACTGTAGTTCATTCACACAAGGGCCGAGCGACTTGGGACATATGCGACGGCACCACTATACTTGTGGGCATTAGAGAGCCAGTCATACATCACACCATGAAATTGTGAAGGCGATGTCTGTATGCGTCTGCCGTATTATGGCGCTAATTTACATGGAGACGAAAGTATATAGGCATGGACGACGATGATGACGACGAAGCGGAGCTTTAATTTGACGCTCTTTCTAATAGAACAGCCGGGAGGCAGATGAAAAACTTAATGGAATTCTCATCCCTTTGGTAAAAGCAGCGGCTGTCTACAGACACACGAGCTCACCTTCACTTTAAAATCATTTTTACAACCTTATAATTTCTATGGAATTTTTTCAACCTCAGTCGATCCTATATCCCTTAGATTATTATTAGTACTGGAGTTGATGTACGCATTGTGTACCGCAGGTTCCGGAATTAGAACTTC
>JAQIWI010002502.1:0-12291 GCA_034698825.1 Deuterosminthurus bicinctus | reverse complement strand
GACAAGAGTGCATTAAAATTGCCGCAGGAATCCCCTCCAGTCATTCCAAAAGGAAGTACAGGCAAATAGAAGATCGTCTGTCCAAAATAATTGCTGGTCAGCAATTGAACAACTTTGGCAACTACTTAGAATTTCTGGACAATATTCAGAAATGTCTTCATGAATTCGTGAAAGAGTCTTTGCCTAGAGAAGACGAGGAAACCAGCAGCTTAACTGATTCAGATTGAGGGTATGCAAATGTGAAGTGTTGTTTAATTATTACCATTAATATTTTGTCATTTCATTTATTTCTCTAAACTTCGATCAGGCCGTAATTTTAACTAAGCTTATTCAATTTAAACTTATTAGCGTTAAATCTCTGTATTTGTTTGGGCAGCTACAAGGCTGTAGAGTGCCACAGTCAGCGGTGCATGTGTTCTGTCAAAATAAAATTCATATTATTTTTCTTCGAGATTTGTTGTAGTTGCTGCAAAAGTTGGAAATGATTTTACCACTCATGTTCAGGCTGACGACATTTTAAATATAGACGTGTATTCGAAGCGGACGCCTTCGAATTTCGGGACGTCCTTGAACATTCATGTAACGTTTTGGGTTAGAGGGCGGCAGGAGCGCCGGCGATCCTGGAGGATATGGTTCGACTAATTCCAACGCCCGACGAAATTACAATGGCTGTACAGCTTAAAACCTAGAATGGCTTGCCGAATCAAAATGGCTAAAAAATTAGAACGGGTCCAGAATTTGCACAGCTCGAAAAACTAATACAGCTAGATGAACTATTGTGGCTCGGCCATTTTGAATGGCTATACTTTAAAATGACTGAACAAATTAGATTGGTTTACACTGGCTAAAAAACAAGTATTGCTGCCTGAAAAGATGAAATGGCTGGAAAACTTCTGATTGATGAAGAATTTAAAAACTTCCGAACTTACAATGGCTAAAAAAAATTAGTGCGACTGGAATATGGCAGTGGTAGTTGCATTCTTATGGAATTTATTGATTGTGAGAACCGAATCTCTTGAGATAATGACAAGAGCTTTCAAGCAGTCAGAAGTTCTGATCTGGGTGGAAACGGTGTCCAAATCCGATAGAAAATTTCTTATTATCTGACGCTTCATCAACATAAAACATCAAAACTAAAACAGGAAACACGTACTATTTTGAGCAAATACAATTTTTTTGGCAATAAAATTATTTATTATTATTTATTTGGCTCGAGCGACACATATAGCTACAATAGGATAACAATCAATGCACACGCCTCTTCCCACAGAATGTCAGTAAATATGTGAGTTGAATTGGTGGTCGGGTCGAAGATTCTAAATGGGGGCAACTGGAAGGCTGGGATGCCCGCTGGGACGTGGCCTGTAAAATGTTCATATTCATATTCAAATCATTTTTCATGTCAAAATTTCCACGTCCAAGGTTCAAATTCTACGTCAGAGAATCGCTCTCCTTCCTTACCAACAATTGGAAACATATGCGTCTCATTGGCCATCTCCGGACTCAAAGCATACGAGATCCCCGTGGCACCAAAACGAACAAAAACGCTTCGACATGTGGACACAAACCAAATTATTTTGGCTAGAACTACTGAGCGTCTTGTGATTGGCGAGCAGACCCACTCAAGTTTCTACGCAAAAATCATCAAATTTTGGCTTAAAATTCAAGACGCTTTAACTTTGTTTTGCATGTTTAAAGTCTACGTCGTCACCTTCATGAAGAGTGGAACGGTGAAGCAAATGGCACTAATAATCATATCACACTCCCGGAATTCTTGCTTGTTCTCAATTACCCCCTGAATAGTCGGCACGAACCCTTTCTTGTGCAACTTGAGCCCCAAATGCGGTTCAAGTTGGGTCGCCACAATTGTCAAGGCGACTGCAGATGTGAACCCACTGATCACAGGACGAGATATGAAGTTTGCAATGAAGCCTGCCAAGTATTTAAAACATAAGCATTGAAACAGACCCTCCCGGACTTGAAATGTTCCCGTTTTATGGTCAAAAGTTCAATTTTTAACCTTACGAAGCCTGAGGACGGCCATTAAAGTTGTGACCACTAACTGCACTGCAGTGACAGCACTCAGGAAAACAGCATACTGGGGTGGTTTCCCAAAAACATTCTTGCTGGTCAACACGGACACAATGGCCTTCGGTCCGATTGTAATTTGCTTTGTACTGCCGAGGATTATGTACACGTAGCAGCCTGTAAAGGCTGAATAGAGTCTAGAGAAGCTTTGTTGAAGTTCATTCGACAATTTCTGGGGTAATGCTACTTGGATATCGTGTTCGTACCTGTAGTCGTTGTCATTGCCCTCTCGAATGACCTCCTGTACGCAGCATTTGTCCTTTACGTTTGGAAGAATCTTGGCCACCTAAATATTAAAAACAAACTTAAATGAATTCGGACGTGGCCTTTGTGTGTACTCAGCTTTACACGATCAGGCGTTGCATGTTGAATTAAAGACACAATGTGCTTGCAAGTGTCCATAGGGATCGGTTTCCAAACGTCCTTCAAAGATTCAGGCATTACTGGTAGTTTAGGAATTACACATTGATGAAACGTATCGTCCTGTGCGAACGTAACGTTCACGCTGTCCATGTCAATGAAGGGTACGCACTTATTCAAGTAGTCGCAGTAACTCAGCTCACTTAAATTTGTTGCTATTCTCCACACGACGAACATAAAGAGAGCCAAGATGCCGCATTTAATTTTAGTAAATTTATCACGCAAATGTCTCACGTTGTAATTCAAGTTGAATTGTCTGACGAGCTTGTGAATTGGATTCATTTTTGAACTTGATTTAACGGCTTCCAATTGACATCTAAAAAGTTGTAAAGTGCAGTGCACGGCAGCACGGCGCGACAGTTATGAATCTACCGCACAAAAGAGTCGCAGGCTCCACCAGTTGCTCTTGTGACGTCGGACGTTTAGTTTCGGGGGCTGAAGCTGGAAGTAATGCACTGGAATATTCACAGCAGTATAAATGTTTCGTGGTGAATACCATGACGAAAATGCAACTTTTTGATAAAATAATTCTGCCCAACGAAGCTCCAACTGCACTATCTGTTCAGCGGTTTGTCTTTAGGTCAATACTACTTATGGAGCGTTCATATATTACGTCATCAAAATTTTTCGACATTCTTGGTGACCCATCCACCATATCATCACAAGTCATAATTTGCTGACTGACCCACCATATGATTACGTAATATCAAGGTGGCAAGGATAGTCAAGGATGTCTAGCCTCCACATTGTATTGTTACTTTTGAATATTACGTCATCATCCTATTCAGTGACCCATCTACTACGTCATCATTCGTCATCAATTTCGGACCTGACCCACTGACCCTTTAGTTGACGTAATATCTGAACGCTCCCTTATGAAAAAATTGACTAGACCGGCGACCGCAAGCCAAACATTTCTATGGAGAAACCAAGTTCAAGGAATTCCAACGTGCTAATCTTAAAAACATTTAACAGGAATTGTAAATACTATCATGCGGCACTTACGAACTATAATGGCGAGTGGCCATTGGCGACAAACAAGCTTCCTTTACAGTTAAATCAAATCGGTTGTTCTTTCAGCACGTCGGAGACCGTTTATTGGAGGATTTGTACAATTTTTTTTCTTACAAGAGTTTTGGTTCTGGTTCTGACGGATGCTACACTCCCATTGGGTATGCCAGGGGCTAAGTGCCTTGGGGTGTTTCCTTGGAGATGCACTCATTATGATCTTCCAAAATTTTGTTCACCTGGAAGGGGGAAAAGTCAAAATTAACAACACATCTTACGATTTCTGGCCGAAATCACTTACCCAAGACGTTCCTTGATGGCCATAAACAAATGGTGAAGATAGTAGTCCCATATAGACACGTTGAGGGCAATAGAGTGAGACCTTTTTTTTCGGTGTCACAAAATCAGGAAAAAATAACACCTACAATTGCATCGCACTGGTGCGGTGCTGATGTCATGGTACTGAACCTCACGAGGCGGGGCGGTCTCCTGCGCCTGCGTCAAGATAGTGTGCCAACTACAGTGGCACTGACAGACTCCCATTTTTGGACTGTTCTCCTGCGCCTGCGTGAACATCATGTGCCAACTACAGTGACACTGACAGACACCCATTTTTGGACTGCCCGATGGACCTTAAAAATACGTTCATGTTTACCCGCTGAAATTTGTGGTGCCTTATGATGTCATTGCTCGTGGTGATGAATGAGTCTACTAAACAAGGGCACCATTATCAGTGCGGTATTTGTGGCACCTTAGTATCCCGATTTTTTAGGTGATGCGTGGGAATTAAAAAAATTACTACTATAGTTATACGCAGCTGTGTTGAATTATTAAAAAATGAACACATTGATTTCATTCATCTTCACTGCAAGACATGTTGTCATTCCTAGTTGCGGCGGTGGTAGTAGATGCTGCAGTCTCGGCCGCCTCATATACTTTCCTTGATCCATCCTCATTTCGAGTCTGGTAGTAGTATTGGGTGACTCTGCTGATCAGGACTCGAACTTCCTTTTTTAGGTTCTTCAGAGTTGTCTCATCCGCCTTAAACAGTGGATCCTGTGGAGTCCATGGGCTGGTGCACAAAACCAGACTGCTGTCCAAAATTAAACGTTTGCGAGCCATCTTCAAAGTATGCGGTGACATAGTTTGCAGCAGCAACTAACTCCCGGATTGTCCATTCGGGTTTGTGACTTTTGTCCCCGTTTTGCTTGAAAACCCGACGGTCAACATCGATAAAACTCGGGTAAAACTGGGTTTTTCAAATTATGTGCCTCACAGATCAATCGTACTGGGGGCACTTTAATATTACGACTGTGCGGCTAAGGTTAATGGGCTAAGGCTAAAAAAATTTGCACTGCTTGGGGAATCAGAGAATATGTTGGCTTTATTAACTGCTGATGCTCGGTCGGGTATAGACTTTCAATCCGCCGGGTGGAATGTTTGGATTTGGACTAAACTTCATAGCTGCATCAGGTGGATTTGGAATGGGAGTATGGATTTTTTATCACGACGATCTGGATTAAAATTTTGATTTGGATTCCAGAATATGGTGTAATAGTTCAATTCCTGGATTTTACACCCTTGGCTGCTGCTTTGCTCAAAGTTTAATGCTGTTCGAAGGCTGATTTGTGGAGGAAGCTAGTTCGCACTAGGTGTTGGGTCACATAATCTACCCGATGTAGGGCCCAAAACTAAAAGGCTATGTTGAGGTGACTATGGTGAGGGTGCAATGATGGACACGGCGGAGCAAGTAGTATCTCTTTTTCAAATTTAATTTCTCATTTAATTCTCAATAATCAAAGCAAATTTCACACACGTCCTACTCTTTCTCACTCTCCCACCGTCTCTCCGAATGGCATTTGAAACAAGCTCTAGCTTGCTCACATGAAATGGCCGCACTCCGCCAACACACAAAATCAGATTCTATGACTATTCCTGACACTAGGCGTTTTAATTTGGAGGTCGAAAGAGATTTGGATGATTAATTCAGACTCGAATACGTCTGCTTGTACTGATGATCGTTTTGAGTCACTTATGAAAATGATGCTGGCGTCCCAGCTTGTTGCAGAATATTCCAGTAATGAGTTTGATTGGACATTTTTGCTACAGGAAAACATGGCCGTGCAGGCAGATACTGTATCAAATGGATTTTTGTGCATTCTCAATGGATTTTCTGTGTGCTCAAGACAACCATTTAGGAAGTCTGCTGGTGTAGTTTTAATCCAAGTAATGCGCAAGTGGATTGCAAAATGCTTAGAAAACGCCCCTGGCGACAGTTTTTAGCTTCTTCATGGACAGCGAACTTTCCGTCTTACACCCTCCCAGCGAACAAACTTCGCCAATTTCTTGAAATGTTTGCCAATCCCGCTTATATTTGTTAAAAATGGAAGCTATTTGAGCGGAGTTGAGGGAGACAAGCAATTCAAGAAAGGGCAATGTGATTTTGAAAGAATTTCATGGAAGAACAAGGGATGAGACATATGAGATAAGACAGCATTGTTTCTTCGAGCCCCTTGTGTATTTAAGGCAAACTTGCACCGAATTTGTTCCAGCTGCCCCCTACAGCTGCTCCGAGGGCTGGGAGGTGACGTAATTTTGGTCCCAGCCGTTCCCCTATGACATCATCTCCCAGTCCTCCCAATTTCCTGCCAACCTCGAGCATGAGTCATCACACAGCACAGGCCGAAGTGAACGACGCAATAGGATGACGTCATCCTGGTCCCCGCCGTTCCCCTATGACGTCACCTCCCAGTCTACCCAATTTCCTACCAACCTCGAGCATGAGTCATTACACGGCACAGCCCGAAGTGAACGACGGAGTAGAATGACGTCATCCTGGTCCCCGTACCTTTTTGTTCATTTTTGTTGACCGAATTTTGTTTTTCAATTTATTGCCACTGACATCCGGAACTGGCACTTCAACAGCACGTATTCTAGGTCAAACCCTTCATGACGATATAACTTTCGTATCAGTCTAACAACTCATGTGATCTCCAGCTTGGAGCACAAAATGCGTGATTTCCACGTCTAGAAATGAATGATCACTAATTACACATTCATAGAAAGTTAATTCCAATCACGAATTAGAGTTTTGACGCCGGATCTATAACAAAGTATTTTGTATCGGTGCCCTACGTCTTAGGATTCCAGCGGCAAGCCCGTTGTGTTCCAGCTGCCCCGTCGCCGCTCCCCTATGACGTAACCTCCCAGTCCTCCCCATTCACTGTCAACATCGAGCATGAGTCATCACACGGCACAGGTTGAAGTGAACGAAGCAATAGGATGACGTTATCCTCGTCCCAGAGAGTTTTTGTTCAGTTTTGTTGACCCACTTTCAGTTTTCAATTTATTGGCAGTCACTGAGTTGACATCAGGAGCTGCCAGTTGGAAAAGGCACTCTTTCAGGTCAAACCTGTCATGACTTGATGACTTTCGTGTCAATCGAATAACTAATGTGACCTCCAGCTCGTCGGAACAAAGGCGTGATTTTCAGGTCTCTTCTGAAGCCACATACGTGGCTAACTGGACCAGGATCATGCTTGGCTTTGACTGGTGCTCTTGAGTCGAATAGTAAGCATGTCATTCTACAATGTAATCGATGTAACGAATCTTGTTACATTGTGTAATGACTATCGTTACATGCTGTAACAAGTCTTGGTATATGCCACACACTACAACTGATCTTCGCTCACGCTTTAACGTTTCTTGGTAAACGCTGTGACAAATCTTGGCGTCTGCTTGAACCAATCAGAGGTTACCTGTTGTGTCCCTGACCCACAAACATATGTTTTGAATGTCATTGCGGCAACCTCCACAGATGTCATAATGCTCACGAAACATCTATGTTAAAAACGCCAGCCGTTTGATCACGATTCGACAGGTCCATTTTAAGTAGCGTTTATATGGTTTCCTTTAAATTTCAAACGCACTATAAAATGAAGACCTGACTCACTTATTCCTGTTCGGCTGACCTATCTCTCCTGACCCTGTTAGCTCGCCTTACCAACCTGACCCTCTTGACTCGCCTGACCCACCGGACCATTTTGGCTCACTTGACCCACCGGACCATTTTGGCTCACTTGACCCACCTGACCATATTTACTCACCTGAGCCTGGCCCTGTTGACCCACCCAACGATTTGTGAGGTGCACCTGACCACCTGACTGTTCGACAGACCCGAAAATGGCATGCAGACCGAAACTAACTACCCTGTTGCGGCATTTCTATCGAGTACAGGCTATTGCTTGTCTTTGTTCAGGTATCATCATCGCATTTTACGGCATCATCAGGCAAACAGACCTCCAGCTACTGCTGTATCTCAGTTTTCCGGTCGTGGGACTGATGGGGTTTGTCGGTACTTTTTGGTTTGCGTACGAGATCATCTGTCATAACTCAGTGTACGAGCATAAGCTGTGCACTGCCTAACAGCCTGAGCGCTGGGCATTTCTGCTGGATAACAAATTAAACAGACCTTCCATTACAAAATTCGTCCAATTCTCTGGTATTCCGTTCGGCTGTTGATGTCATGGCCAGACGACGGGTTAGTTTCATAACGGAGTTGAGCAATAAACATCATAAATGGAGAAGCATTTGTTAGTTGCTAGACCAAAACAAACAAAACCAAGGCCCAATCATCAATCCGTAAAGATAACAAAATGCCATGGGAAACAATGCAGTGCAGCATCGTAAGCCTTTCAGGTTCAAGTCCCAAAAATATGTTGCAAAATGAAATCACTTACTCAGCTTAACAAGTCATGCTAGATTTATTTCGAGTGATCAGCCGAAGATTTTTAGTCTCTCTACCCCTTGCTGCGGCACTCAAGATACCAAGTGCAATAGCAAGAATCTCCGCACTGAATGTCCAAAAAACAGAAGTTGGGTAAACAAAAACGGAAGAAACCAGGGTCTTGCATTAAGATGGTCAAACGTCTTTGTCTCACGCTTGTCTTCCCTTGGTTTCCTCCAAATTCCTCCTTTGATGCATTAGCAAAGAGGCTCCCGTTGATTGTTATGATCAAAATGCACTTTCCCAACGTCATCTCTGTAATGAAAAGGATTATAGTCATGCTCAAAATATGATAAAAGTTGGTATGATTAGCCCATGTGTACCTGCTCACAGTACTCGCTAGTTCAGCAGCTTAAATTTGTTCAATCCAAAAACCGACGAGGTAAGGGAATTTTGCTGTCAAGCTACGCACTTTGCATAAAACGTAACAATGAAAGAGAATTTTGAAGGCATTGCAAAATGCATTGTTTTTGGACACTCTACGAGTGGTTGTAACTTGTAACAATAGCTCACAAAAACTCAAGTTGGTTATCAAATTCAGCCCTAGCTAACGATGGGGAGTAGCTATCAATATTCATGATTACGTGACAATAATAATTCACAATCATCACGTAGGAATTCTTATTGTCAACGACTGCTGAAAACTTGTTATCTGCTTACCGTAAAATCGGTATTAGACGCCGCGGCGTTTATGTTTTCAAGCAACCTTGGACCCCGGCTTCAGTTAGAGGTACGGGTTTTAATGGAGGCCCGGCCTTTATTCCTAGAAACAGTTTTTAGCCCCAAAGTTTTTCAAAATTCTTCGTGAAACTTCAATCATTATCGACTATTACTAATTATTTATTGTATTTAGTTTCATAAATCTACGAAATAACAATATGTAGGTCATCGTCAGCTTCAAATAAATCCTTCATCTTTTAATGAACTCCTGCAATTACAATTAATTACCATTGATGTAAATCAACCTCATCTAGCAGTTCTATACGAGCAATGAACTCAACCTCTGAATGTGTCTTTCCCGTTGTTTCATACATTTTCCTTAGTCGTACAGCAAGTGCCCATATGAAATAAAGATGATGGGTGAACGAAGCTTGGTACTTGTTGCGTCAAACATTTAAATTCTTAAAATATAGATTAAATTCATAAGACTCGTATCTTCCAACTTTAATGCTTTTGATAGACATGGTTTTTGTCAATATTGTGAAAAACTACTTAGTGTGGCACTGTTCTTTAATGCTTCAAAAAAACAGGTTCATTAGAAGGTTTTGATCCAGATGCAAAAAAAACGGTGTAATAAAGTGTCCAAGTCAGTGTTTTTGCAAGACAGTGGGATATGTGTGCATACCCAGGCGGGTTCCAAAATTTGGATATTGAAAACTTCCACATGATTGCATTAATTCGAACAAGGCTCTGGTTTTTGAAATAAAAAGATAACTGTGCTGCGGCAGAATGTTTAAGTTTAAAGGTTGATGGATTTTAAACGAGACCCCGGGTTGATCCGCGCATTCATACACTCGATTGAACTTAATGTTGTCACCCATGGTCGGTCAGTCCCCTTCTCTCACCAATGGGAGCCCTAAGAAATAGAAAATGCATCTTGAGGATAGTGTATCATGCAGTTTTATCGTAGCTTGCCAATAGCAAAAGTGCTTGTTTACAGCAAAATAAATAAATACAGCACGACTATTATGTATTCGCGCGGCAACAATCATACTTTTCCACTTGTTACAATTTTATTAGAGTCAGTAATCCTGCCTTGTGGATGCATTCTGTTTGATAGAGTTGCTTGTAGCAACAATGCTTGTTTAAAGGAAATTTTCGAGCACGAATACTATGCATTTGCACGGCAGCAGTCATTCTTCTCCACCTGTTACAATTTACACTCGGGTCAGTAAGTTTGCAGAGGTCACACGGCTGAATGAAAGTTGCAAATCAGCATTTAATTTCATTTTTAATGGGTAAGAGAGTTCAGGTGAATTTTGTGGACGGTAATTGGAAGCATAAGATGGTGGAAGTGAACGAGTTTCTATCTAAGCGCAATCGTGAGCAGTGATGCATATTCCAGGAATAAATATTCCGGGAATTGGAATATTTAGCAAAAAAATTGAATCCTATTGCACATTTCATTCCAGGATTCACTCTGGGATATTCCACATTCCTATTCCAAATCCACTTCCCTCAGTCTGTATTCCACATTCCTATTCCAAATCCACTCACTTCAATCTATATTCCAGTATTCCTAATCCTGAAAAAAAATTATTCCATATTCCGATTCCATATTTCAGCGTTCACTCTCTAAAAAGGTCCTTCAGTTGCGCTGGTTCGATTATGAAATCCAAGCAAAACAGATGCTTGAGGGAACTGACATTTATAAAAATCGATAGGAATTTTTAGTAATTTCCGCTGTTTTGTTGATTCGAGAAGCTCTGATCGTAGTCTTGGACATTGCTACAGTTATAAAACTTTGAAGCGGAGTAATTCACAATTATAATATATCCCATATTCCACATTTCAATCCAGTTATAGGAAAAAAATATTCCATATTCCACATTTCAATCCGGTTTCACAACAATAATATTCCATATTTCAATCCAGAAGTACAAATCTTATACTCCGTATTCCACATTTCAATCCACTGAACGGAATTTTATTCCATATTCCATAGTCCTAATCCAAGTAACTGGACGTTGTATTCCTAATCCATAGTCCCATTCCTTGACATACTGGAATATGCAACACTGATCGTGAGCTACTTGACGGGTTTTCATATCGTTGTACTTACTACAAGAAAACCAAATGCTCAGCATTATTGCATGTGCGCACAGGAGGGTCATTTATCATGGAGAAGCGTATTCACCCACCACATTCTAACCAGTAAGGGATTAAATTTATAGTAAAAAAAACACTGAGAAGCAAATGTACGCCCTGTGAGCTACACTTAAGCTGGCAATTTTGTAAGCAATATAAAACAACAGTCTTCCACCAGCGAAAAAGTCTCAGGTTACCCTCAGAGTCTTTTTCATGTCGAACGGCACAAAAAATATAGCACAGTGAGGCATTAATATAGAAACAGATGTTTCCTATTTGCTTCCCATACTTGTCCAATAATGTTTTGCGCTTTTCTGGAGGTTCCTCCTGGGATATATCTTGGTTGTCAACGCCTTTTGAAACTCGAATTCCAGCTTTAAGTCGCTGGACACCCCTTTGGATTCCGCGACGTTGGCCTTTTCTTGCTCTTGGCATGGCGAGACTATAAGAATAAGAATCGAAATTCCCTGACTATACGAAATGGCATCCAGACAGCAACTAGTCTATTACGGCCTTTCTACGGAGTTGTTACTACCGCTTGTTGGTTATCTTAAAACGATAATTAGGCTTAATTAAAAATCAATACGAAATAAATCGTTAAAAAAACTGTTTAATATACCAATAATTTCCTTAGTAATTGTCATAACTGTCAGTAGTAATTACAATTCAAATGAGAATATTTTCTTCATGTTATTATTCTCGCAATTCGCAGGGCAATTAAAAAGCTACTTTGTTATTGCCAACACGCGCCAGCCGGCTAGTGAGCTAAATCACGAGAAAAATAGTCCATTATAGAGCCATTAAATGATTTAATTGCAATGTGACGAGTTAATTAGTGGGTTTCCACGTGGCAATTTTACACCTGAAAGTGGAGGCTTTAAAAACTCACTGCTAGAGCAGCAAATATAAGTTCCGATGGGTCCACCGATAGTAAAAAGCTCTTTATAATAAAATCGTCATTAAATTCGACTTAACTATATACATTAAATAAAATAAAAATTTATTCAATACTAAAACAAAGACATCAAGCCATGACTCCCATCAAACATACTACCAGATCTCAATCCTTTACACATGCACATAGTTTTCAGCTCCTTATCTTGATCTGTAACTAAATTAACACAGCGACTTTGATCGCCATATTTATTCACCCTTGCAAAGCCGAGAACTTTGGCGTAAGT
>JAQIWI010002501.1:0-12291 GCA_034698825.1 Deuterosminthurus bicinctus | reverse complement strand
GTTCACTGTAAGCGCAGTCAAAAGACGTATGTGGGATCTCCAAGCCAAACTTACAGATCTGTGTAGGAAACAAGAAGTTTGATACGACACGTGATTGCTGAAGGTCCCTGTGAATCGTCTTGTGGAGGTTTTGAATGCGAGACTCATGCAGCATGTCGATTTTGAAGAGAAAAGAAGCTGACTGGAGGACGTGTGCAAAACCGACAACATACACGTCCTGTTCATCCAGCACCAAAATATAAATCGCTGGTACCGAAACACGTGTGCACTTTGTGAACATGGCATTCTTGTTTACAGTGTTAAATCCATTGTTGCTTAGGAATAGCAGAACATAGTTGAATGGTATGTTGTACCACAGTATGATTCTAGGAATCTTCTCTATTGTTCCTTTGTCAACGCCACGAGTTGAAAAATCCGGTGACGAGTACAAGTTTATCAGGGTCGAAGTGTATTTTGTGTTCAGTGGATGGGGTTTGAAGTGGCCCCGACTATTGAAGCGTTCATTCGAAGCCTTTTTATTCCGGTATTCCGTGCTTGTTTCAACAACGAGGGCGCATCTAATGGTCTCCGAGTAGAACATAAAATAAGTTGTAGGCGTGAGATCATTGTTGCCATCGTTCTGGGCCCAGTCGAATACAAAAACGATGCATTGTTTGAATGAAGATAGCAGCTCGAGGGTTATTGGTGACAGATTGTGTTCACCTTCGTTTGGATTCATTTGGATCGATCCGAAAGCTGCAGTAAGGGCGACAAAGATAAGAATGAAGCAAACGCTGGCCATTCTTGCAGATTGAATCCCAGCAGGTTGCTTTATATTCTTCTGTATTAATATAATATGCTTACTTCTGTAATCGAAGACGAGCTCACGAATGACTCATTCGGAAAACTGAGTGCCTAGCAGCAACGCTTAAAGTAAATAACGGACTTTAAAAGGTTCTAGAAGTTCACAGAAGTCTCTCGAACGGATGATAAGATTTAATAATAATTATTATTGCCTTTAAATAATAATTATTATTATTTAAAGGCAATAATCCAGGTTCGCATTAAAATGAATAATCCGATCCCTGTCTTGTACTTATGAGCTCTGAATCGTACTTTACTAGCCAAATTTTGCGATGTAAATTTAAATAATTGTAGTGCATCATTAACTTACATTAAAGAGTATTTTATGCATAATAACCAAGGTTCTCGGATAAGAATTTAATGATAATGATAATAGTGTGTGTTCACCCGACTCAAGTTATCCTTCTTACAGGCATTATGAACGTCATTATTTTGGAGGTAGATTGAAATTTAGACAAATTACAATACTACACTAATTCATAAATGTGTGACTCTTCTCCCCCTGTTTGATCTCAAGGACCGTTGCAGCCAGAACAAGATGACCACGTTCCCCATTAGACTCCAACTTGATTTTCTTCGTCCCTGTGACCTGAATCTGCTCAAACGCTATTCTCAAGTTTTCCTCCCCACCTCAGTATTTCCAGGTACTTCATTGCATTGGTTAGTGCTGGGTCTTCATGGCGTCGTTACCTTACAGGTCCAAGGGTCCATTGCATTGGAGGGGTCCATTTCAGTTGTACAGAGGGGAGAAAGGGCGGGCCATTTTTGTTCTCTCTGCAGCCGAAGCACCCAATCAAGTTGTTGTTATTTGTGGTGTTTCTTAACTTTCCTGCCAGAACAGTCGAACTTATTCCACGCCGCCCGCCTTCGAGTAGAGTGTCGCGCCCTTGCAAACCGCGAAATGTTGCTGACTTTGAAAAATCGGAATAAAAACGAATCGCATATACAAGCAATTAAAATTAATTGGAAGGTTAATTGAATAAATTGGGTTGGATGAGAGTACCAATTTATGTAACGGGGCTAGAAACTGACGGCATCAGCCGAATTCATGTGACTACTGGCCACGAATACATTCTACCAAGAGTAACTCCTGGCTTGAATTTCAGGTGTCTACACGGCGGCTGCGCTTCTGTACAGGTGGCATCAAAGTTGGGATATTTGCAGAAAGCCCCGAATGCCGCACGTTACCCCATCGCCATTTTAAGGAACACAGTTGCGCCTCACCCTACCGGTACGTCTGGCAGTAGCAAGTCTTCTCGACTGTCCCCTTGGGGTTAATGGAGTGAAAGTCGAGCATGGAACGAAGCCATCATTTCCGACAGGGGGTCTAAGCGCATTGGTCAGGAGGCCATTAGTACGCTGTTGTTGTTGAATCAAAATTATTTACACTCTTTCTCTCAACAGTAACTCCAGTCTGGCCAATTCTTCTTCCTTTTCCATCAGGAATGAAGTCCCAAGACTGGAACTCAAGTTAGCTTGACCTTGGGGTTAACCTTGAGCATTATGTCTCCCTTGGGGTTGACTTTGATACCCCCCTTGTTGCCCGGCAACTGACTGGCCTTGTTGGTTCGGACCTTGAGAGGAACCGAAAGTAAAAGGAACGGAGCTCGTGGCTGATTGCTGTTGTTGTGAGACGCCAAGAAATGGTGGACAAGCTCCCATCTGAGCTGCATTATTCGGGGGCATGACCTGGCCTTGTGGTAAGGCGGATCTCTGGGACGTAGTCTGACCTTGTGGTAAGGCCCCTCCTTGACTTCCGGTATTACTTTGTTGCTGAGCACCCGCTTGAGATCTGGCCACCGCCGCTGAAGCCGCCGTTGAAGCCGCCCTAGCTGCTTCCTCATCTCTTTTCTGTTGCAACTGCCTCTCAATAACCTGCTGAGCATTAATAGTGGCTTTCAATTTCTTTTCCATATCGAGCTGGGCTTGCTCGAACTGCTTCCGTTGGTCTTCACTAGCATGGACTTGTTGTTGAAATTGGTTCCTCAAGTCTTGCTCTCGGTCTCTCTGTTCCCTCAGTCGAGTTTGTAACTCTTGCTCATTACGTTGCTGTTGCATTTGCATATAACGAAAGGCCTTTTGTTCATTCTCTTGCTTGGTGAGAGACGCAGCCAATCTTCGCTCAGTTGCCAAACGCTCTTTTCTTTCCTCATCCTTGGCTTGCTGGGCTGCATCTAATTTAGCTTGCAAATCTTGCAACTTTTTGACAGCGTCAATGACCTCAATCTCTCCCTCATCTTGCGCCTGATCCTGCACCTGAACTGGCTCCTGAACTGACGCTCCAGCTCCCATGATGACGATGACAGGGAGTATAGCAATAGGACAAGATGAGACAGCAAGGACAATGAGGACTGATTTGAATATGAGAGATAAGGAAATTATCGTGATGTGACAGGTGTGTAAAAGACACAAAGAGAATGGCCAATCCGATTATGTGGACAGAGGCAAAAATAAACTTGGTGACAATTTTCCTCTCTTTTCAGGCAAAGAGGACAAGTGACCAATGTCGGGAAAGGTGAATGACCAGAAGTTTGATGATAAGGATATTAGGAGCAATGGGACAGTTGGACGCAATTTCTTACAACGGTGAAGAAACTTGATGGCCCTTTGCAATGATGACGCAAACTGGACTTCGTCCTTTGAATAACCTCTGCTTCTTACTTCTGTCTTCTTACTTCTGGGTTGCCGATGAATGCTGATAAGGGCGAATGAACGAAAGCCCTTGGGATGACTTTGATGACTTGACCGCTGATGACCCGGTTATTGATGAATTCACCGTAAAATGGCCCCGAAAAATGGCGATGACCTCTAGCACTTATTCGGTAATGACCTTGATGAATGCAACAATGCAACTTACAGGTAATAATATATCCAAAATCTTGAATGACACTGCACTAAAATGTTTGTGCACTTTTCAAATGGCCACTGAACTAAAGTTTGTTCACTTTCACGGCCACAATAATAATGTCAAAATCTTCTTTATTTAACCACGCAACAACTAATGATTACCCAAAAAAATAAATGTCTGTCCAAGGGTTAATCACAGGCATTGAACCACAAAGTTTGTTCACTTGCCACTGGCCACAAAATTAATGTTTTTTATTGTTTATTCACAGGCCACAAATTTAATGTCTACTCGGGAAACCGAACACACAGAGGAGGACACACAACAATAGCACTTCAACGTACAAAATCACTCCAACTGTAACCCGGCACAATAGTTCTAAGGTCGCGTGGGAGTCGGGGGGGGGGTCGAACACCGCAAGCTCCACCACTATGACACCTCGCCACATGAGGTGCACCGGAAACTGTAGACTCAGAGGTCGCCACTTGCAATACCCGGGGATATGTGGCCCTTGAATATGGGAGATGAATAGTGAGTAATAAGGCCAACTGGGTTAACACAAGTGTATAGTTATGGTGGTGATTTATTAGAGAGAACTTTCTGACACGACGACCAAACCCCGACTAACACCATCCTCATCATACACGGCCACTCAAGGGCCTCTCACACTCATCATACTCAGCAGGCCTTAACATAGGGAATAAAGGTATACATCAGTGGCCTAGTGCCACAAATATAAAAAAAGTGAATGCCCATCTTAGGGCGCGGGAAAGTTGAGAAGTGACATGGAATTAATTTGTGCTGAACTAAAGATATTGCAAATAATCATTGAACGGTCAAGGAATATGAGGGGACTAGTAGATCCAGCCAAGAGTAGAACTGTTACACATTGTGGTAGAGTCTTGTTTGAGTAAGAAATTGCGGGTAAGGCCAATGTTCAGGAGATATAAGAAAAACCCGATTTTTTGGGGGCTATAGGTCAACCCGGGTACCAGGGAAGGGGTTCAGAATTTTGAAAACTAGTCATTTGCTCCTCACGAAATGAGTTCACACGAACGGATCGTATCAAAAGGTAAATGAAGTATGCGGTTGGGAAAACTACGTAGAAAATCCAGCCGAGAATCTGGAGTCCAGATGTGGTGAACTACGGGTTGCCTTTTGCATCATCCCAAGCGTATGGATGGCAGCACATGCGTTCACCAACTTTGAGTTCCTGTCGCATGTATTTTTTAGCCCTGGCAGTTAGCAATATACAGTACCTTACCAGAACTATTAGCACCCTGAGGTTTCAGCGTTACTATTGATCCTGGTTCCTACAGAATTCAAGATAAGTACTCCAAACTTTTACCTAAGTTAGGAAACCCTCCCTTGCTACTCCTGCTGAAGTTTGAGGTGCATCGCCTTACCCCTTGCTTTTCTGTAAGCAGATGATTCAAAAACCCATGTAACGAAAGTATTAGCACCCTTCCACATTTTTGTCATTTTTGATTCAATTTCGAAAGACTTTTTTACCAAACCAACTTTAAAATGCTCTAATGTGACCTTTACAACAGTTTAGGTGGTTACTGGTAGGCTAAATACAACCAACCCGGAATTTTCCTGTCAAGAAGATTAGCATGGTCGTATACGAGATTGGAAGTTCAAGCTCATTTCACATTTATGCCTTGAGCAACTTTGGCGTTAAAAATGTCAATTAGTAGGCTTTAAGAGGTAAAGAATTCAATGACGTAAGCTTTGGTACCAGAAAACGTTTGGTACTCAGCTCAGTACTTGTTCAAATTGGGCACGTTCAACGTGTCGCATATTCGACATTTACATGAAACTGTTCACAAAGACCTCCATCATTCCCAGATCCGTCTGTACCACGACAAGACCACAGACACGTGTGCATTTGGATTGCCGAACAGACAACCTGCTTGCACATGCGTCTTCACAATGCTAGCTAAAAACTATACAACGCAACGTTCTGTGCAGGGTTCTTGTCCTCATGCTCATCACAAGACATCTGTTCGGTTGTGTTAGAAAGTTTTCTAACAACCTCCTCTGGGTGGGTTACTCGCACATTGGAAACAAATTTAGAGCTTATCACGTACAGCGTGAACAGTGAGGAATTTACTGAGTAGGGCTTTGCCCTCAGTAAGAGTTTCAGTGTCAAATTGAGTGCCAGTTTGCTTCATTTCTCTACGTCTTTTATTTCTAGATGACAGCCAACAAGTGGTCGTCGTGTTTGAGTAAAGTACACAGAGAAAGGCACCACCGTGTATGACTACCTTTTGGGTCGACGCGGAACTAAAACAGTATAATGCGATATTCAAGCTTTTTTGTTTGCTTAACTTCTCTTGTAGAAGATAAGAGGAAAAATTAACATAGTTGCTGCTGCTCTGTCCACTTCCGCGTCCAGAGAGAAGAGGAGCGAGGTAGTGATATGCATTTGAAAGAAAATCCATGATTACCTTTATGGCTTGCTTCTCTTTGTCTGATCTGATTATTTTTCAACAAGCAGTTTTTTTTCACTGCTTACGCTGAGTGAGACAGCATCTGTGTACACAACATGTGGGCTTTAATGTAAACAGTAGAGGGCTGATAGGCAGGTCATGATCTCAATTTCATAATGTGACTAACACGCTCTTTACTCAACTCCAGTCAGGCCTGCTGTAATTAATACTGCCAAACTCACTCTCAGTCGGGCTTCACAGCCTGACTGACTGCGAACTCATTTGTTTGCCAATAATAGACAAATTTAAGTCCGATCGAGTTTAAGGGAACACCAGCCATCCTGATTTTCGTCAGTTTTGACAATTTTGCTATATTTTCCTTGAAAATCCGTCGCTCGTCTGATGTTTTGAGCTAAAGCTATTGCTAGAGCTCATAAAAACTTTGCATCTTTCCATTTACCACATTTTTACATTGTTTTCATGCCCATTACAAAATGAGCCAAATTTGAAATTTTGGTAAGGGTCCCCCCTTGGGTGACTTAAAATTCCCATGTTAATATCCATAAGAATATCACAATTTTCGATTTCAAGAAAAATTATTTTTGTAATAATTCATTAACCGGTGAGTATACGCACCAAGTTTGCATGTGAAGTGATGGCCCTTGGTAGTCTCTACACATTCATAATCTCACCCACTGCATAGCTTGCAAACACTTGGCGTATGTTTCTCGTCAGTAGCATACTGCTAAAAATTCCGAAGTAATAACTGGTTGAAGTTTTTCTTCGCGTTAATCCTTATGTACATTACGAATGAAACATAGGCTACGTTTACCTTCGAGTATGATACAACAGTACTACTAATCATTTCTACTATAAGTTCCAGTTACGGACTACTGAGACTTCGCAAATTAAATTCTCCTTAGTTTGAAGTCTCTGACACACACTTATAATCTTCTGAATTGCTTAAGGTCACCACGTGACATATGGTTGTAAGGCGTACTCCTCTGATCACCATGTTAATGTTATCTACCAAACATTGTCTTAAGGACTCGGTAGAGTATTTGAGAGTGGTTTTGGTGGAAATACACTTTCATTCTGGGAAGGAAATGGTGAAAAACTAAAGTGGGCCCTTAATTTTGTAACAGGAATTATTCACTTGTTTTAGTCAACCCCCCACTGACTGGCACGGGGTGGGGCGATTCCTTTCAAACTTACGCAGGGCAAACTAGAGGCCATGCTCTAGCTTCTTTGAAAGTTTGGTGCACCTAGCTACTACTGGATAGAAGATTCAGCGAGTTGTATTTTTTAGACCAACGTAGGCTTTACTTTTGTATACCAACTGTAATCCTTCTATTCCTAATGCCAAAAATGTTGGATTACACATCAATGTTCTTAGTTAATGACAAATACATCATGATTCCTAGACTCGCCCAGCTCTGCTAAGGCAGCTTATAAAAATCCAGTTCTTCTAATGGGATAAAAAACTATTGAAGTTTTGAGCTTGAAATTTGAAATGCAATTTGTTATATAGCATTTAACACGGGAAATGAAGAGTGAATAAAGTTGGACAACATGAAAATTTGACTTAACCAATTTTTATAATGCCGATTTTTAGCACTTTTAGGCGATTTGGAGGCGAGGCCTAAAGTTCCCGGTATCCCCAAAGATGGCGTTGGGCCCTTATTATTTGTTAAATTTCAATTACGGCAAATAGAACAATTACATAAATGTTTTAATTTTTTGGGAAGCGAGCATTGGAAAAATTGGCGTCATCAAGTCATCACGTGAAAATTGAATTACATTTTTGTACAAACATTCATTCGTGCACGGACTTCGCTGCGGTTAAGCTCTCCTCTGAAATTAATCCGGTGTTATTTCAAATTGGGTTAAAGGTGTGTGATATTTTTAATTAAATTCGAGTAATGTAAAGGGGAGACCGATGGCAAAATTTTGGTTGGAGCTCCAATTGGGATTTTACAGGGGAAATTTGCATTAAGTAAGGCGGATAGCAACTTTCCAGTTTTTTAGATTAAATTTAAATTTTCATCACTCGAGTTTCACTCACCACTTCTTCAGTACATTTCCATTGCATGCATTTAAAAGTCTCCATACATGCAGTGCTAATTGGTTATAAGAAAATCGTTTTGCAATACAAAGAATTACAAAGTCTTGTGCAAACGCGTGAAAAATTCAGCAGGTCTCCCACTTAATTATCAAGCTAATCATTTCCAAGCTCACTCAATAATTATAATTTTAATAATGAAATTTATTTTCTGCTCTGCGACTGGCAGTCTAGTGGACTTTTATACGGAGCTCTGTTCGTCATGAACAATTGCAAAACAAACTTGTTTCAAGCAAAATCCAGGTACTGTTGGATGAGGAAGTTGGGTTTACAAAAAAACTAAAGCAGCATCTGGTATTCAAATCGGATCAAGTCTCAAATCCATACAAGTTCATCACCGGATTGGTGTCGAAAGGAGTTTTGTGCGATGGATCAGACGAATCGGTTTGTTCAGCTTTTCAAAACTTTAGTTTACAAAATCCCAATTCAATTTTAAACTTGATTTGTAAAAATTTTTTGGGGGGAAATTATACGTGTGGATTTGCTATTACAGGAAGCGAATTTAGGACTGAAAGAAATGATGGTTCGGCTTGCCATGATAATTGCAAGTGCTAAAGGCGCTGATGGGATTTTAGGCTTGGTGGAGGCCCTGGAGGAAAGTGGAAATTTGCAAATAACTTGTGATTTTCGGGCCTGGCTCAAACAAAATTTTGGCGTTGAAACCGAGTGGAATTTTAGGTGGACAAATAATTGATTTTCGTGGTTACACTATTTCTGTAATTAACGGCTTTTGTAGTGAACCCAAAGGAAACGAAGCAAGGGAGCACAGTAGAAAATCCGAAGCCTTGACAGAAAAAACCAGCAACGTTAACAAAACAAGTTCATGTGGCACCAAGTTGATTAACAAGATTATGACACGTGTGGAGTATGACTTTATGGAACAGCTTGAAGGTCATTTGGTGGGCAAGGCTTCTGAGATGTCGAATTTCACCGAATTTGCTGCCAGTTTGGTTCGTCAGAAGGCGCTGGACGAGACTGAGGTACAACTGGTGAGTATTAAATCCATTATACCGAACTCAAACTTGGTAGGTTTGTAATAGAACAATGCTCAAATGTCGACGAATGTGATATGAACGCTTATTTCAGGCGACTGAACCACCAAATCAGGGCAGACAGGAGATTGAAATGGTAATGAAGGCAACATGCTCAAAGAAAGCTATTGGATCTCTTATCATCGCACTTGAGAGTAGCAACAACGAGCACATTATTGCGTTAACTCTCGACTGGCTGGAGACTTTACAAGCAAGACAAAATAACTCCACAGACTCTATCCGAAGTCTTGCACGAGAAAAAAGTAAGGCATTTTTTAAAAATCCCATAACGATCTTGCACACATTGTGATGTAAGAGCAGGCCGAAAAAATACCGTTCAGTTTGATTATTAGTAGACAAAGGTACAGTCAGTGATCAAAATTAAGGATATCCTGGGCATTTAAAAACTTAACGGTACGTATCTCGTCTCCAGTATGAGAATGAAGGCGTGAAACTAGCACAAGAACTAGAGCATGTCTTGAGACTAAAGTCATTAAATTCCCCGCAATGTAGTGTCTCCAATCCAAAGTCACCAATATAAAATTTGTTGGTGGTCAACACTTGACACAGGATTCTTCATGGAGCCCGTATAGTCATCATGTTGTTAAAGCTGATCTGAGAAGCTTGATAATTTTTGCATTTGAGTGTCCAGCACAACTGTAACCACCGAGAATGCTCTAAAGAGCCCTCGGGAGCACTAAAGAGTGGTTTTGGTAACAATCTGTTATCTTTTAAGGTTAAAAGAATTAAAATAACAAATGGTATCCTTACTTTTGTGACAACTTTCTTGGATTTGCTTCAGTCAACCTCCAACTACAGCAGACTGGGTTGGGTGTTTGGTTTCAAATTTTTCAGATAAGAACAAGAAGACAAGCTCTAGTTTTTGGGCTTGTTTCATTCCTTCAAACTTATACTGGAGACGAGATACATACCGTTAACATTTTAAATGCGGAGGGTATCTTTAATTTTGATCACTTACTGTAGGTATGGGTGAAGGCTTTTGGGTAAATAACGCGCGCAAAATTCATAAGGTTGTGTCAAGATTTCTGGCTTGGCTATGTAAGTCAAGAGCTTTCAAAACTTGCTGCATTGAAATGCAAGCGGAAATTAGCTTATTAAGCAAGTCCGTGCTCATGGAATGACAAGCGTCTAAGTTAATATAAAAAAAATTTTTACATGTGGTTGAAATATGATCACAAAAATAAATGACTCCCAGTGCATAGTTTGTTGGCAGAGAACTCCAATGCGACAAGTTAGGCTTCAAAAAAACGTTATTTTTCCTGCGTTTATTACAATGATGGCACCATTGACAATTACACCGTGCCTGATTTTTAGCTGTGCCTTGAAGTTATCATTCTATTTTCATTGACATAAAGTTCATCTTTTGCTGTAGGGCCTCCTGCAACTGGGCTTTTTGCAGCAACTAGCGGCGGCCTCATTTATCTGAACTTACTAACCCAAGAGGCAACAAATCTAACGAGTGAACAGACGTTTGCTGTGGCTGTAAATCACAAACTCAGCAAGGTTTACTGGACGGAAGGTTTCGGAAATTCATGCATTATGCGGTCAAATTTTGATGGGTCTGCAAAAGAATTGATCGTTCCGCCTGCAGGTAATCTGGAGTTTAATTTAATATTTCTCTGAAATCTTTGAAATTTAATCTCTTATTTTTGGATTTTTGTACCCAGGTGAATCAATTTACACGCTGGCCATCGATGAGGCATCAGGAAGCGTATATTTTAATCTGTATGGTTCCCACGAAATTAAAGTTTGTAATGCATTCGGCCGAAACTGTGCTACAGTGATCTCCAATGCATCTTTAGTCAGCTATCCGGCCGGTATTGCCGTGAATTCTTTGAAAGGGTGAGTTAAAGTCGAAGAGTTATCGATTATCATTTATTGATATTCTTAGTCCTTCTCTTTAACCTAACCTAACCTTATTGCAGCTTAATTTACTGGAGCAATCATCCAATTTCCAGTCCACATTCTCTCGTCTGTGCCAATCACGACGGCAGCAACCCTGCAAAAGTTATAACTGGATCAACTTGGCTTCATGGCATAACACTAGATCAACTTTCAAATAGCGTCCTTTACTGGGTAGATGAGTTGTCTAGTAACATTGGATCCATTGATCTGAATAGCGGCAACATGCAAACACTTGTGGAACTCGAGGATGATTCAGAACCTGGTGGAATTCAAGTTGATGATCATAAGATTTATTTTACTAACTTTTGGGGCCAAGAAATTCAAAGTGTGGACAGAGATTCTGGGAAAGAATTGAGAACGATTTTCACCACCATTGGCATTGGAAAAGCTAATCATCTGGCACTTTTGAATGCACCTGCGAAATAATGTTGATCTTTGTTAGCTGTGAGGAATGTCTATATATATCATCGTGATAAATGGAGGTCCTTTACCTTAGTTCCTACCGCCTGACGTCAGTAAACATTTGTTGAACAAAGTCATCGAATAAAGTTGGAATTGCGATGCGATCGATAATTGATTGGAGTGGGTCAATCAACTAGGATAAATTTCTACTGAAAAACACACCCATACTTCATAAATTATGACAACTCCAGTTGTGTCCTCCCGTGAACTCAAGCTACGTCACTTTCACTCAGAGGCTCCAATGAATTCGATTATCAATAAATGTCAGCCTTCCTTCACCAACGCTATTTCCTCAGCAATAAATTTAACTTTAAAACTACTACGACATGATTGATTGGAAATTTGTTGTTTTGATCAAGCGTCTCATCAATTAAAGTTCTATAAGCTATACTGCAAGCAATTGTGACTTTAGATTGCTGAAGTTGAGTCAACGTGCCACCAGCCGTAGCTGGAATTACGTCGCATTTATGTTGGATGAATAAAAATGTAATTCGTCATTTTAAGTTAATTTATTGAATGGATTTTTTTAATTTAAATTATTTCATTCATTTTCTTAATTTAATTTATTTAATTCATCACTTAACGCCAAATGAGGACGAGGACGAAGACAGTTTTAAATGCGTGGTC